>JAINRI010000728.1:0-44137 GCA_025413485.1 Ficus microcarpa
TAGTTAAAAATCGCTTTTGAATTTGAAAATGTTTTCTTCACGAAAGTTCTAGCCCTCGAAGAGTTCTAAAACTTTCGTGTTTTGAGAAATTTCTGATTCTGTACCGATTGGTACCAGTTTTTAATTGAAAACGAGATTAACTTTGAAAACCGAGTCTCACAGACCTCTATCGGGTTTCCTTGTAAAAGAAGGCTGTTGGAGCCTTATTTTGGAAAACTGGTCACGTGGGCCGCTAGGAAACAACCTAGTCTACAACTTTCATGTTTTAACTTTTTGCCCATTCGGCCTCTAAAGGCCTGTAATCTGTGTTTTACCGAAACAGCTCCCTGGAACCCGAGAGCTAGTTTTGGTTCTTACATTTATTGTTACGTCCTAAATCGCGGGTTCTAACTCGACCGCCCACATCGGGAGATAATCAACAAACATGCAGCACATTCTAACGTCCCTTAACCCTATCATACAGCCCATGTGATCCTTGCAACCCAAAAATCCGAACTCCTAATCCTAGGGTTGCATATCCACTAGCTTAACATACATCACACCATTCATGCATTTTGGTTCATAAAAACATAACATACATGCTCAAATCTACTTAACCTAATTTGGGGACATATTACCTAATTCAAGCCCTAACATGCCAATCTAGCAAATCAAGCATATAGCATAAATTATGAGCATAAAAATAAACCAAACCACACCTAGAATCTATCTAACCAAGCACTAAGCACACAAGCACATCTAAGGCAGCCATTGAAACATACATAGGAGCTTATGCTCTTACACAAATTTTGCATGAAATACACGTAAATCACATGCTTAAAAACTCATTTAAACTTGTGAAAAAGCTTTTAAAAATTTTACCTTCCAAGAGGTGACTTTCGGCTAGGGTTTGGAAGACCCGAAAAAATCCTGTTTGCACCACTTGGTTCAAGGGCTCGGCTGCTCACTCCACACGCACCAAAAATCAGATTTTTGGCTTCCTTGTGGTCTCCTCACCTTGCTCGACTACTCAAGAAAGGTTAGCCCCAAATCCGAATTTTTTTCTCTCTTTTCTCCCACAAACCCGAGGGCTGTTTGGAGTCAAAATCAAGCTCCAAAACTTTGATCAAATCTCACTCTCTTGCTCACTAAGCAAACCCGAAACTCAAACCCTAATTTCTACCTCAAATTTTGGTTTTCCCCTTGTGTTTCCCCTGCTCCAAACCCACGGCAACAAGGGCTGCTTGGCTGCAGAAATTTTTTTCTTTTCTTCCACTCGGTTTCCTAGCTACCCGAAGCAAGAAGAATTGGCTTGGACTTGAAAAATTTTTCTGATCTCTCACTCCCTTTCTCTCGGATTTTGAGCTGAGATTTTACAAGAGTTTTGTTGCATTTTCTCATTAAAATGAATAGAGAAATCCACCCCCTTTTATAGACAACTTTGAGAGCTTTTGAAAATAGGATTTTGACCCCTAAATTTTCAAATTTTTGGCCTTCTTGCATGCAAGGTGTCCGGAGCTTTGGAGGGTGCAAGACAACTCATGGTGAGTTGGCAAAGGCTAGGTGTCCTCTTGTGATTGGTCCAACACATCTCACATAGAATAAAATATTATTTTCTTTTGAGATATCTTGGAAATTTAGGGTTTTATTTAATTAAAACCTTGAAACTTGATTGTAAAAATTTAAATTCCAATACTGTAATAATTATTTTACAGTTTGGATTTTTCATAATTACAGTCAAAAAAATCGGATCGAAGATCTTTTCTCAAATCCTTCTGCCTCGTGACTTACTGTGGCGTGCTTGATTTTTCTAAGGTGGTTTTAGTTTCTAACTGTCATAAAAATTAGTTCCTGCATTATTTTTCGTAAAACGCAGATCTTAAAATTCCTCCGTCATAATTTCGGCCATTTTGGTCCAACTTTGACTTTTCGGTCAACAGTTGACTTTTTCGGTCAAAATTTTGACTTTTGTGGAATTGAGTCGGTTTCACTTCTTATTGTTCAAAAAGGCTATTTGCTTCTTCGAACAGTCATTTTTGAGTTTTATTAAGCTATAAAAACTCATAACACATATTAGAGCTCTGAAACAAGCTTTTTCATGAAATTGCATGTACTATTTACATTCAAGTCTTTACAGAAGCTAGTTACATGAAAAACTAGATCTCACAGACGGTGATTGGTGGGTAGGAGTAATGACCCGCATAGCACAGGCCGTTACCATACATACATGCATACATAACGTACTTATTAACTTAGCGTAATTCAGCGGAAATTTTTTTTTTTTTATACAAACATGTATACGCATATGCGAGATAATTAACTAGCGGTGTTTGGTAAGCATATAAACAATAATAAGATAACGTTGTTTTAACGTCAAATAAAATATTCACAAAGTAAAACAAAACGCGTAGTGGTCGACATTTCCACATTTCACAGTTGCTCTGCCACGCTTCCCAATCCTTGCATCACTTGTTGCCCATAGGTTGTTTACCTACAGCATAGACATAAGACGTGAGCTTTCGCTCAACAAGTACAACTTATTAACCCGTGACACACCAATATAACACATAACAAAACTTGGTACTTCTCAACATGTCATAAAATAACGGTATAACATACTTAAACATGCATGAGCCATTTATGCTCATTATGCTTTCTTCTACCTCCATAGCATGCTTCCTATCTTATCTTGACTTATCTTGCTTACGGGCCCCTTACATAAGTGTTTGTACCAAACACGCAACTATGGAGTGGTTGGGGCGGCCAGTCCATTTCCAACTCAAACCATAGTCCAACCCGACCTGACGCGGGTCGGTACAACACAAGCAAGCTCGCTTGCCATCTTACTTGCTTTTCATGATATCTTTCTTGATCTTGCTCTTATCTTAATCATTAGTGAACACGTTCCATGATGTCACATATGCATAATCATATCCTAACATGCCTCGTATCATATCTATGATCTTAAAATTTCATATGACATAACATAAGCATATCTCAACTTTGTATATCACATAGCATAGTATACATCATATTAAACATCAACCATAAGCTTGGCATATCACATAACAAACAACATAACATACATCGAACAATATCACACATTAACATGCTTGGGTAAGCACCACAACAAAAGCCTATGCTGTAGGCGGAGTTGTACTTACCTTGATTACTATGTCTAGAATATGGCTGCTCCTGCTTAGGATGCCGGTGCAGGTAATCTCCTGCTTCATTGAAGGATATAGGTATGAGTTCTTAATCATAGGATGTTGGTAACCTAACGAACATTCACACATAATCCTAATTATATGTCCCCCTTATAACACATGGTATCTTATTGGGTTACTACGAGTAACCTGTGATACTTGTAATTTTCATGATTGCCATTTTTCCTCTTTTAAAGGAATTATGAGCATATGTGACATGTTTACGGAAAAACTCAGTTAAGAGTTTTTCACACGTTTTACGAAGTCTTATGGCTCAATAAGACTCAGAACAGATTTTTAAGGTTAGAAAACGCCTTTTCTGGTCGAAAGGGGCGATAAGGACGTTTTTCCGTAAAAGTCAAAGTTTGACCGAAAAAGTCAACTTTGACCAAGAAAGTCAAAGTTTGACCATAAGTGGTCAACAGTTGACTCGACAGTGAAAAAATGATACAGTATGCGAAAATACTGTAAAATATGTCAGTATGGGCGAGATAGCCCAAGTAGACAATAGAAAATAAGAAACACCCTAGAAATCAAGCATCCCTAGCATTAGTTGAGGCCAGAATGGCATTTTTAGACAAGAGGTCACCCAAGAGGACTAATCTAAGTCAAAGGGCAAAAATGTCAAAATTTTCACTTTTGGGGCAAAAGTGTAAATTTTGGAAAATATGTGAAGTAAGTTAAATGACGTCGTTAGATGATGTTAATATGAGGCAATGACTTGCCTTGCAAGAATAAATTAAGTACCAGCCACTTTCGGGGGTAAAAATGCAAAGATTTTGTCTTTCGGGGCAAAAATGTAAATTTTGAAAATATGTGATTGAAGGATGAGAAAATCACATAAAATCATGAAAAGATTGATATTTACATGGAAAGCAAGCATTATGGCCAATTTGGAAGTTTAGGGGCCTAAATGCAAAAATTTTCACTTTTGGGGTAAAAGTGTAAATTTTAGAAATTTGACGATATGAGCTTATAAAGTCACCGAGATGCTTATATCATAAAATAGGATGGGTGTGTTGATTTTCAGGACAATCGGACACCTAGAGGGTATTTTTGCAAGAATTTCCATTTTCTGGGGGCAAAAGTGCAATTTTAGAAAAGTTGTGAGGTAAGCCATGACATCAGCCATGACCTCAGCCATGACAGCTCAATTGCTAGCTGCTGCTGGGCTGGAGGACAGCCGGCCACCCTTGGGGAAAAAGCTAGAGAAATTGAAAACTTTGGGGTCAAAATAGAATTTCAAAAAAGTTTCAAAAAGGTCTATAAATAGACCATTTACTGCAGAAAAAAAATGAAGAAAGGCAGCTGAATTCTGGCCATTTTTGTCCAGAAAAATCCGAGAGCCAAGAGTGGAAGAGAAAGAGCAAGAAAAGTTTGGAAAAATTTTTATGTGAGCCAATCTAGGGGGCTCGGTTTTGAGCATGGAGCAAGCAAGGAAAATTCTGGAAATTTTTCCAGAATTTTCTGACCTGCAGCCGTGGAGAAGAGAGGAGAAAGAGAGGAGAAAATTTTTGGGTCCAAACCCAAGAGTGTGCCGAGCATGGAGAAGAGAAACCAACCCTAGAAGCCAAGTGATTTTGGTGCTTGGAGGGTGCATGGGTTTCGGCTGTTTTGGTGCAGAAATTGGAGAGAAAAATTTATGGGTATTGGCAGCCAAGGGTTCGGCTTTGAGCTGCAAGGATTCACCAAGGGTTGGTGAAAATTTTTGGTGCAATTTGGTAAGCCAAAACCGATGGTGTGTGCAGCAAAAGGGGTGAGCAATTTTCGGCTCCATGAGCCCTAATCAAGCCAAGGGTAAGTGAGGTAAACCCTTGATTCTTTTTAAGAAATTTTCATGCAAGGTTGATGGATTGATTATGGTATGTTGTATGTGTGCATGGCTGAAATTGGAGCCCCATTTGGTGGGGAGAATTCGGCTGCAAGGAGCAGCCAAGGGGCAGCCAAGAGTTCGGCTCCCAAGGGTGGAACCAATTTCCGAAAATTGATAAGAGGTAAACCCTAACCCTAAGCTTTGGTTTAAGCATTAAATTTAGAAATTTAATGTGTATTTAAGCAATGTTTGTAAGGGCTTAAGCTCGTTTATTTTGGTTAATGTTTAGTTAGGGTTTGATGCTTGATTAAGGGTGTATGTTTAGCTAGTTAACTATGCATGATTTTCTGTTTTTTTTTTTGTGCTATGTTTTATGATTGCTTGAGTGCATGGTTTGCATGAAAAATTAGTTGGTTATGTCCCTGTTCATGGTGCAGCTGAGTATGGCTCATGTGCTAGGGTGTTAGATTTTATTTCGGTTTGGTTTGTTGATGCCGAATCCATGTGATGCAAGCCCTAGAATGCAATGCAAACCTAGGTTAAGTTCCGGATTGGTTTGCATAGCCACGAGGGGGTGACATGTCCAAAACATGTGGGACGTTAGTTAATGTTGCATGTGATTGATTTAGGCTCCCGAGTGATCGGTTGAGTTAGCTTGCGACTTAGGACGCGTAAAATAAAAGTAAACCGAAAACTGGCAGATTCGGCTAAGTCTACCCAGTTTTCGTAAACGAAAAATAACAGGCCTTTAGAGGCCGAATTTGGAGAAACGTAAAACACAAAAGTTGTCCGGAACAACTTTTTCTAGGGGGACATGGAAACCGTTTTTCAAAATAAGGCTCCAATGGCCTTCAAAACTGCCAAAACCCGAGGCTAAGCATTTAAGTTCCCAGACCCAGTTTCGTTTCAGGGTCAGCCAGTTTCAACTCAAAACTGGTACGTTTCTAGGCCGAATTAGGATTTTCATAAAACATGAAAGTTTTAGCATTTTTTGAGGGCTAGAACTTTCGTGAAGAAAACTTTTTCAGATAACGTACCGATTTTAAAACAAAAATTATTTTACGAAGGGTGCTCAGGGAATCCGAAATCCCTGCACCACAAGTTTTATCAAGTGATTCTAGAAAATTGATTTTCTATCTTAAACAAGTGTTTTGGCTATGAAAATCGTTCCAAATACGGTTTTCAACCTAAAATGAATTTACAAAGCATAAAACCAAGAGTTTGGATTTTATGACTCAAGCTATGAATTTTTATACGAAATGTGAATTTTGGGATTTATTTCCCTAAGTGTTTTCCAAGAAAGGAAATAAGATTTTTAAGCAAAGTTAATAGCCAACGTTAGTTCACGAATGGTAATCGTGAGTTATGCCCGAGTTACCGGGTCAAGTCCGAGACCCGAGAGGTTGACCATAGAGGGTTGACCAGAGTTGACTATAGTTGACCAAAGTTGACCTTGGTTGACTTTTGGTTGACTAATAGTATGGGTCTAGTTTATCCTTACGGGTTATCCAAAGTGACCCCAAGGGATACGGTTTAAGCTTAACTAAAGGGTTATCAGATATAACCCGATAGTGCAGTTGTAGATAAGTAACCTTTAGAGGTTAGTTTGGCTTAGCACGCCAGGTTACCAAGTGTAACCAAGTTATAAGTTTTGCACTTAAGGGGACATACAACCAAAGCCATGTAAACATGTTGGATAGGTTACCAGCACTTCATAAGATTTAAGTAGATCATGTCCTTGTCAAGCAGGCAGAACCTGCAGCTGTACCAGGAGTGGAACATCACTAGGAAGGGACAGTTAAGCATGATGTCAGACGGAAAGGTAAGTACAATTCCGCCTACGGCATGAACACATGTTAGTTGCATGAATAAGATGTCATGATTTATGATGATACGTAGTATGTCATGTAGTAGTATGTTTATGTTATGTATGCACGTTATGTATGTTCATGTTATGTATGCATGCTATGTATGTTTATGTTATGTATGCATGCTATGTATGTTCATGTTATGTATGCATGTTATGTATGTTCATGTTATGTCAATGCATGTTTATGTTTTATGTTAGATATTGTGGCATCACGAAGCATGTCCACTAAAAATAAGTTAAATGGTAAGATATGAGTTAAGCTAAGTAGGACATGTTGTGTTGTACTGACGTTGCCTCAGTGGTAAGTTAAAACGGCACGTTCCACGGTTTGACTTGATATGGAAGGACTGCCTCCACTACTCCATGTTAAGCTTTGTGCTTCATGGTTTAAGTTGGTATGGTCGGACCGCCTTCAATCACTCCATGGTTACGTACTGAAGTACATACACACATGTTATAGTAGCAAGATAAGATAAGATCAGTTCAGTAGAGAAACCATAATTGATTTTAAAATAAATCATAATTGGTTCACGTTGTTGTGCATTAGTTGCATGCGGATAGGATGTTGTGCTTACTGAGCTTTTTAGCTCATTGCTTACGTTCATGCTGTAGGTAAGTTTCCTACCGGCACTTCCTGCTACAAGCTGTGGATAGATGGCGCAACAGAATGTGAAATGTGGGTATGGACTGCTATGGGATTTCCGAAGTGCGTTTAAATGAAAATGTGTTTTCATTATGTTTTCAGCATGTATGTATGACTCAGTCTATGTATGTAAGGAGCTTTCCGCTCAGGTGAAAGCTCAGTACTCTGTGAGTACATCAGAATCAGTTAAGGTTTTATAAAAGAAAACAGTTTTTAAGTTCAGTTTAACTTGTGTTAAAGTTTTATGATTTCCGCAATAAAGGTTTCCTAGTAACGATTTTTAGAAAATAAGAAAAAAAAATTTACTCTAAAATTTGGGTACTTATTTTTTTCAAGACAAGTAAGTAAGTTAAGTAATGTCACGGACCGAACGCTCCAGGTTCGCGCGGTCGGACTCCGCGTGGGTCTTAGGGTGGCTAGTAGGGTCGTGACATAACCCTAGGGTTAATATTACCATCCTTGGATTTCATCTTATTAGGTTACATAGGGTAACCTTGTAAGCTAAGCCCATATGTACATGGTTAAGGTTATGTTATTATCCAATCCTTGGACTATGTCTTAACATACCTAACTCATAACCTATTAGGTTATCATTGGTAACCATATGTCTTAGCTTGTCTTAAGACTTGGTCTCTTGTTGGGTTATGTTAGGTAACCCTTAGTTTTAGCCCATTTATCTTAGTATCATGTTGGGTTACATTGGGTAACCCTTGGTGTGCCCTAACCTAGGTCAATCTAGGTTAACCCTTATTGGGTTACTAAGGTTCAATTATGTTGGATCCTATTGGGTGACTATGGGTAACCATGGGCTTTGGACCCAATCCTATAATTCGCGTATCCTACTTGATTATTGTTGGTTATCCTCTAGACTACCCAAATTTTAAGAAAACTTAAGTCTATAGTTCTATTTGTTTTCTTTAGAAAATATTGGTGATTTATCACCTTTTTCACAAAAACTTCTTTCATTTATCTTATAAAAACTTTGAGTTTCTTAGAATGGTATTGAAAAAAGTCATTAAGTATTGGAACTGCATTTGGAACAGTCCCCACGGTCAAACCATCAGTTTTTGAGCAAAATACTATTTTCTTGCACTGTTTTTAGAAAATCCTGTACAATAATTTATTGTTTCCTACATAGTTTTTAAAAACACAATTTTACTTTAAAATCCATGCTAAATTTGGAAAAGTTGTCTTCATAAAACTTTTAGATCTTAAAAAATTCTAAAACTTTTATGTTTTGTGAAAAACCCAGTTCTAACGCTAACCCTTTCATTTTCCCCTTGGAATCCAACTGGACGTGCATAAAGGTTTGGGCACGTCAGTCTCGGGTTTTTACGAAAGCAGAGTCCATTGGAGCCTCATTTTGGAAAACTATCCATCCTACCCCCTAGGAAAAACTATTTTGAGCAACTTTCATGTTTTGAGTTTCTTCAAATTCTACCTTTAAAGGCCTCAAAATTCACTTTTCAGAAAACTGGTCAGGATTTACCCGAACCTGGCAGTTTTTCGGTTTTAAGTTCATTTTACGTCCTAAACGTGGAACCTAGCTCAACCAGCCACCGCGGGAGCTCTAGAACACACATGCAGGAGTTATCTAATGTAAATTTTCTTTAAACACATTTTCTAACATCACCATGCAAACCCTAATTGACATTGGATCAACCAAGGTTGCATGGCTTAGGTTGCACCATTCAAACCAAGCATACTAATTCAAGTTTCTAACAACCTATCACATAATATCCATCCACACACTCTAGGGTAGATTTGGGGACATACAATACTAACATTTAGCATGCAAATTAGAAAAATTAAAGCAAGCATGCAAGGTAAAATCAAACTACCCCTAATTCTAGATCAAGCACAAACCCTAGGTTTCTAACTTTGGGCACAAAATAAATTGAGCTTATGCTCTTACAAATTCAACTTGAAATACACTTAAATTTCAAATTGAAAGCTCAATTAAAAGAGTTTGGGGTTTAGAAAGAATTACCTTAAGTGAACACAAACTTGGGTTAGGGTTTAGCTCATCAAAATTTCTCCCCCTTAAGTCACCACCATGGCCAGTTCTCTCTACACCAAATGGCATCAAAATTTGAGTTGATCTCTTGGTGGCTTTTTAAACTAAAATCATGCACAAACTAATCAGAAATTTTCTCACTCTCTCACCCCCCTTGCGGCCGGCCTTTGGCCTTGAAAATGGGCACCAAAAACTCTCAAAATTTTGGCTAGAAGTTACAAGAGAAACCAAACACCCTAGAACACTAAAACCCCTTTGATTTTCAAATTTTCTCTTCACTCTTTCTCATCCTTGAAATTCTGAATTTTTGGAGAGGGAAATTGGCAAGAACTTGGCTGCTTTTTCTGAATTTTTGTAGGCCAAAACCGCCTCCCCATGTGGCCTATTTATAGGTGAAAAATGGGGCCCTTTTTGAAATATTTTTTGTTCAACTTTTGCTCTCCAATCCTTGGAGCAAAATTAACTGCATTTTGACCCTCAATGGCTGGCCACCTCATCTTCTAGAACTGTCCAAATATTATTTTAATCCCTTCTTGATTTTAATTAAAGCCTTAATGATGTCATAAATCCAAAAGGTGATGACATAAGCCTAATTAAGGCTTGTTTGGCTTTTTCTTTAAAAAGCAGTCCACTTTAATGCCAACACAAATATTTTTGGTACTGTGCTCACTAATACACAATACTGTGGTACTGCATTGCAGTCCAAAATTTATCTGTGTAAAAATGGACTGTACGAAAAATTTTCTTTTTGTTTAAAACTTTTTGGCCCAATAATTCCTATTTATTGTGCTTGATTTTTCTATAATGGTTTTATTTCTCATTTACATTCTCATGGCGATAATTTTTGTTTTTGCAGTATATTTTCTATACTGCTCATCATATATCTGTGTAGTCAACCCTTTGACCACCTTTGGTCAACCTTTGACTTCCTTGATCAACTTTGATTTCCTTGGTCAAACTTTGACCAATCATAAAATCATGGATTTTCTTCCCATTTTTCACCTAAAAAGGTCATTTGCTTAACTAAGCAATTCATAATTGAGTCTTATAAGGTTAATAAGAGCTCATAAAATTGAACAAAAACCTAAATCAAGATTTTTACATAAATACCTTTATGGTTCAACTTAAAGTTCTCTACAAAAAATCGTATCATTGAAAAATTCAGTTATTACAGTAGGGGCCACTGCTAATCACTATCGCCAAATTCGAGCGGAACATCCTCATCATCCTTCTTACTTTGTCCCTCTCGGAACCGATAAGGTGAGAATAGAGGCGTGCTAGCTATTCAAACTTTCTAACAGCTTCAGCTATAGACAAATTTCCCTGGCGAAAATTATTAAACTCATCCTGCTGAGCTTCCATGACCTCCGTGTTGAAGTATTTCTCCTTAAACTCATCAACAAAGTCCTCCCAAGTCATTTGGGTAACATCTCGCCGGATCTGGACTATTTCCCACTAGAGGTGAGCATCTTTCCTCAGCATAAAGGATGCACAGAGGACTTTCTCTTGATCATTGAGCCTAAGGAAGTTCAGGACAACCTGGAGGTCAATCAACCAGTTGTCGGCCTCAATCAGGTTTATTGATCTTTCAAATTCCGGTGCCTTCATGTGTAACGACCCGCCTAGTACAGGCCGTTACCTTACTTACATACTTACTTATAGGGCCAAAACACAGCGGAATTTTTTTTTTTTTTATACATGAGTTAAAACGTGTTACATAAAAAAGATGTGTTGAATAAACATATTTACATAACAAAAATACTTAGATTTCAAAACGTGTAGCGGCTGATTATCCCACGATTTCACAGTTCGCCTCGCCATGCTTCACCACCTTGCATCATGCATTGCTGACAGGCTACTTACCTACAGCATAGACGTAAGGCAGTGAGTTTTCGCTCAACAAGTACAACTGTCTCGTCCGCAACGTACATATAACCATATTGTATACAATTCTATCTTAACATACATACAACACATAACCATTCATAACATCATTCATAATTGCATAACCTAACAATGCCTATACATGCATGGTCCAGTTATGCTCATCTTTACTTTCTTTGCTTATCTTTCTTTAAGGGCCCTTACCTTGGTGTTCGTACCCGGCGCGTAACCATGGAGCAGTTGGGGCGGCCAGCCCAATCCAACTCACACCATAGTCCTACCCGACCTCAGACGGGTGGCACGACACTGGCAAGCTCGCTTGCCTTCTTTTTTCTCTTTTCTTTTTCTTTAACTAAAGCTTGAGTTCATTAGTCTCATAGGGATTAGTAAACATGCATCACGATGTCTCATAATCCTAATTTATACCAGCAACATCATTATGCTTAACATAGAAATCATACTTGATCATGCTTTCTATAAATTAACATTTCGCATGGCATACTCATACTCATAGCATGGCAATTAGCATATAGCATAGCATCACATAGCATATAATTGCCTACGCCCTTAGCATACATCTAATCTTACTTTGGCAAGCATCAACTAGAGCCTATGCTGTAGGCGGAGTTGTACTTACCTCCTTTGTTATATCCTCACTATCGCTGTCCTGTCTTGGAGTACAGCTACAAGCCCTCTCCTGCTTGAGAAAGGACATATATGAGATTTTGCTTCTTGTTGTAGAATGTTGGTACCCTAACCAACATACCTACTAAAACCTAGTTGTATGTCCCCGACTAACATCTGACTTGGTCCAATTTGGCCTTATACTGATTGGGAGAAATTTGAACTTAATTATCCCTTCCAGAGGCTACGTTGGATAACCTCTTGGTTAGATCTTGATCTACTATTGAGCTTCTTTAAACTTGGACTTCACTCTCTTATCGTAGCTTATGGGGTTAATCTCCTTAACCCACTTTTCTTGGCCCATTTCTAAATTATTGGTCTACCTTAGGGTTACGTTGGATAACCCTTAAGGTTACCTCTTACTAACTGTTGGGTCAACCAAAGTTGGCAATTGGTCAACTACTGGTCAACCCTTGTCAATTTTGGGCTTTTCAGGCTAAGTCTGGTAACTCGGGTCTTAGTCCTGGTTACGGCCCGTAATCGGCTTGATTACCAATTTTAATTTCAAAAATTCATTTTCTTACCTTAACTTCATTTTCTCATCTTAAACTCTATTTTCTTACTTTTTGTGCTTTTAAAAGATTTAACTTAAAAATCCTTAAAACATACACTTTGTGACCTAACCAACATTCATACATAATCTTAGTTATATGTCCCCCCAAACATACACATGATATCTTACTTGGTTACAACAAGTAACCCTAAGTCTTAGCCCATTATCAATCTTGGTATCCTATAGGGTTATATTGGGTAACCCTTAAGGTGGTCAAACTAAGTCAACCCAAGTCAACATTTTATGGGTCAAACTTGGTCAACTTTGGTCAACTTAAGTCAACATCTTCGTCAACTAAAGTCAACATTCTATGGGTCAAACTTGGGCTTTGGGCCAAGCCCAATAACTCGGGTATCCTTCCCGGTTACTGTCCGTTATCGTTTTGTTACTAAACTTTGGCTTAAAAACTCCATTTTCCTTGTCTTGGAAAATTTGGTAATTTAAATCCAAAAATCCTTCAATTAACTTATAAAAACTTGTGATTCTCAAAGTGAGGCTTTATAAAAATTATTAAGGGCTGAAAACTGCCATTGGAACAGTTTTCACAGTCAAAACATTGGTGTTGGTGCAAAAATACAATTTTCCTGCAATGTTTTAGAAAATCCTGCGCAGGAATTTCCTGTTTCCTGCACAGTTTTTAGAAATCCGTTTCTATTTAAAAATCTGAGTTGAATTAGAAAAAGTTATCTTCACGAAAAACCCTACAACTTTTGTGTTTTACAGAAAACCCAGTTCAGACTCTAACATGTTCTTATTTCCTATTGAACCCACCTAGCCGTGCATGAAACCTGGGCACAGTCAGGCTCGGATTTTTGTAAAAACCGAGACCGTTGGAGTCTTATTTTGAAAAACTGTCCACGTTGCCTTCTAGAAAAAACCCTTCTCTACAACTTTTATGTTTTATGTTTTTCCTAATTCGGCCTCTAAAGGCCTCAAATTTCACTTTCCAGAAAACTGGACAGTTTGTACCCGAACTGGCAGTTTTCGTTCTTAAATTCGTTTTACGTCCTATTTCACGCAATCTAACTTAACCGAACACGCGGGAATCTAGAAAGCAGACATGCAGCATTTTCTAATGTCCCAATTCAACATTTATGTGACCCGATCATATCCATGCAAACCATTTAAACTTTTGCATCAATTAGGGTTTGCATGGTTCTAGGTTGAATCAAACCATTCCATTCATTCAAGTTTCTATTCTAGAAACCTAACATGCCATTCTAAATCATACTTGAACATATTTGGGGACATTCAACTTAAATCCTAATAATCAAACATCTAGCATGCAAACCCTAATAATCAAACAACCATAAGCATATAACTATGCAAAGCTCATAAATCAAACTACCCTTAATCCTAATCAAGCACAAAACCTAAAATCTAATCTAGGGCAAGAAAATTAATTGAACTTATGCTCTTACAAATTTCAACTTGAAATACACTTAAATTTCAAATTAAAGTTCAATTAAAAGTTTAGGGCTATGAGAGAGTTACCTTGATCCAAGACAAGGCTAGGTTAGGGTTTGGGTCTAAAAATTCTCTCCCTCCTTGGTCACCTCCAACAACCGGCCTTCCACCCTCCAATGGGTACCAAAAATTTTTTGGTCACTTGATTGGTTCCTCACAAGTCCGGCCACTCTCCACCACTTCCTTTCTCCTATTTTTCTTTTTCTTTTCTCCTTCCCCCACAACCGGCCTCCTTGCCTAGTGGGTACCAAATTTTTTTCAAACTTTTTCTTGTGGTTCTAGTTGAAAACCGACTACTCCCCTAAGATTCCCCTTTGAATTTTTAATTTTTCTCTCTTCTCTCTTTCCTTCCTTATGCTTGGTTTTTGAGAGGAAAAATGGGCATTGTTTGTCTAGTTTTTCCAATTTTTGTGAACAAAATGACCAACACCCATCACCTATTTATAAGTGTTGGAGAACTCTTCAAAATTATCAAAAAGTCCTTGAAGAAGCAAAAATTTGCACAAAAATCCCCTTAGGTGGCCGGCCAACTCATGGTCTAGAAGCATCCATATTTCTTTCCAATTTTCTTTAAATCAATAATGATGTCATAATTTCATGGTGAGGTGATGTCATCATCCTAAGGCCTCGTTTGGCTTTTTCTTCAATATACAGTCCACTTTTATGCTAACACAGATATTTCCAATACTGTGCTCACTAATACACAATACTGTTACACTATACTGCAGTCCAAAATTTATCTGTGTAAAAATGAACTGTATAAAATTTTTCTTATTTCTTGAAGCCCTTTTTGCCCTTTATTTCCTACTTGGTGTGCTTGATTTTTCTATGGTGGTTTTGAATCTTAATCTTGCTATCTTGTCTGTAATGACGGTTTTTCGCAATATATTCTCCATATTGCTTATCGTATTACAGTACCGTCATATTTTTGACTTCTATGGTCAACCTTTGATTTTTTGATCAACTTTGACTTTTTCGGTCAAACTTTGGCCAACATAAAATCGTGAATTTTATTAAGCCTTTTTCCATAAAAAGCTTCATGCATGACTAAACAATTACTTATTGAGTCTCATAGCCAATTGAATGAGAACTCAATCATTTATTGATAAAATTATGAATTTCACATTGATATTCATAATTTTCATGAAACATTTTATAAATACATAATACGAACTTAAATTTCTTTACATGCGAGGAAATTACGAGTCCGTAAGAAAAATTCGGTTATTACAACCTACCCTCCTTAAAGAATTTTCATCCTCGAAAATTAGAACAATTCTGGGTAGCTTTTCTTCATGTTGCTTCTTCAATCTCACGGTTCCGCCATAAAACCTTGACTAAAGGTATAATCTTGTTTCTTAGTACCTTTTCTTCTCGTGTCAAGATTCGAACCGGTTTCTCCTCATAAGTTAGATCTTCGTGAACCTCAAGTGGTTCATGGTTTAATATGGGTGATGGATCCGAGATATATTTCTTTAGCATTGACACATGAAATACATTGTGCACATATGCTAATTCTTGGGGCAGAGCCAATTTATAGGCCACATTACCAACTATTTCGAGTACCTCGAATGGCCCTATATATCTTGGACTTAATTTTCTTTTCTTTCCAAATCTCATGACCCCTTTAAATGGAGCAACCTTGAGGAAAACCAAGTCTCCTATTTGGAATTCTAGAGGCGTTCTGTGTTGGTCGGCATAACTCTTTTGTCGACTAAATGCAGTTTCCATCCGTTGACGTATAAGTTTTACGGCCTCAGTGGTTCTCCGAATAAAGTCTGTAGACATAAGTTCCTTCTCTCTTGTCTCGTACCAATGGACTGGAGATCTACACCTTCTCCCAAGATGATCCGTATCAATTGACGTCAACGAGGAAGACGACTTCTGACTAAGGGCATCGGCTACTTTGTTAGCCTTCCTAGGATGGTAACGGATGTCTATGTCATAATCTTTCACTAGTTCGAGCCATCTTCTTTGTCTCATGTTGAGCTCCTTCTGTGTGAAGATATACTTCAAACTCTGATGATCCGTATAAACTTCACACCTAGTACCGTAAAGATAGTGCCTCCAAATTTTGAGCGCAAATACTACCGCCGTAAATTCCAAATCATGTGTCGGATAGTTTTTCTCATGATCCTTAAGCTGTCGGGAAGCGTAAACGATCACTTTTCCATTTTGCATGAGAACGGCTCCCAATCCTATCTTGGAAGCATCGCTATATATTATGAAGTTTCCTTCCTCTACCACTGGGATTGTGAGGATTGGAGCACTAGTCAGCTTAATTTTTAGCTCTTGAAAGTGTTCTTCAAACTTTGTAGTCCATTCGTACTTCTTTCCCTTCTTTGTAAGTGCAGTGAGCGGCGCTGCGATCTTAGCAAATCCCTCGATCTTAGCAAATCCCTCAACGAAACATCGATAGTAGCCTGCTAAAATGAGAAAACTATGTACTTCAGTGACATTCTTTGGAGCTGGCCATTTACTTTTTGCTTCAATCTTGGCCAGATCTGCGGATATGCCTTCCTTAGAAACCACATGTCCTAAGAAATGAACCTTCTCCAACCAAAATTCACACTTTGTGAATTTAGCATAAAGCTAGTTTTGCTTTAGAATGTGTAAAGCAATCATTAGGTGCTCCTCCTTTGATCTTGAATAAATCAAGATATCATCTATGAAGACAATAACGAACTTGTCCAAGTAATCCTTGAACACTCGATTCATCAGATCCATAAAGGCAGCTGGAGCATTCGTCAATCCAAATGGCATAACGAGGAACTCGTAGTGTCCATATCACGTACGAAAGGCCGTTTTGGGAATATCTCCTTCCCTAATTCGGAGCTGATGATATCTTGATCGCAGGTCAATTTTTGAAAAAATTAAAGCTCCTTTCAATTGATCGAACAAATCATCGATCCTAGGCAAGGGACACTGATTCTTAATGGTAACCTTATTCAATTCCCGATAGTCAATGCATATCCTAAGAGTATCGTCCTTCTTTTTAACAAACAAAACTAGGGCTCCCCAGGGTGAACAGCTCTGACGGATGAATCCTCAATCTAGGAGCTCTTGCAACTGAATTTGTAATTCCTTAAGTTCAGCAGGCGCCATCCTATAAGGTACCTTGGATACTGGTGCCGATCCAGGAAGCAATTCAATCTCAAAAGAGATTTCTCACTCTGGTGGTAATCCTGGCAAATCTTCAGAAAAAACTTCCATAAAATCCTTGACTATTGGTACTTCTTCCGGCCTACTCTTGGTTTCTTGCGTCTTATCCACCATGTTGGCTAGAAATCCAATACATCCTTTTGCCAATAACCTTCTAGCCTTTAGCGCAGAAATGAACATTTTCAGCTGTTTTGGAGTCGATCCTCTAAAAATAAACTCCTCGCTTCCAATTGGCTTGAACATGACAATGTGACGTTGACAGTCTATAACTGCAATGTATTTTCCCAGGAAATCCATACCCAGGATGACATCGTAGTCGTATAGGTCAATGATGATCAGATTGACATACATTTTCCTACCACATATAATTATTAGAACATGACGTATCCAATAATCTGACAACAAAATTTCCCCGGAGGGTATTGCAATTCGGAAAGTTCTTCCGATCCTATCGCTTCTTCTACCTAGTTTCTTAGCAAACTTACGCGATGTGAATGAATGCGTAGCTCCAGAGTCAATTAACATGTAGGCATCTTGTTGGGCAAAACGAAGCTGACCTGTCACCACCGTGGATGGTCAAACTTGAACATCTTCCTTGGTGTAGGCATAAATGCGTCCTTGTGAGATTATAGGTCCTTGAGAGATTACAGGTCCTTCAAGCTTCATCTGTGCTGCGTGAAGCTGATATCCCTGACCTTTCTGATGGTTCTGCGGATTCTGAAAATTAGCATTGCAGTTCCTCGCATAGTGGCCTTCCTTGCCACACAAATAGTAGCGATTAGTTCCAGGTCGGCAATCTCCCAGGTGCTTTCTCCCACATTTCTGACAAGTGGGATAACCATTGTTATCAGGAGCATTCTTCTTCTGGGGAAAATTCTGTTGATTCCCCTGTCCTCCTGCATTCCATTTCCTCTTCTGTTGATTATTGCCGTGCTACTTGTTGTTGTCGCGTTGACCATAAGATCCTCCTTGACCTTTCTGCTGCGGAGTTTGGCTTGGTCTTGCCTGGTTCTGCTTAACTAGGGCCTTTTCTTTATTCTTATCCTTAAAGAACTTAGCCCGTTGTGCTCTGTTTTGTCCTACCCAATACTCAGCTCGAATTGCCCGACTAACACATTCAGCGACGGTGATTGGTGGGTAGGAGTAATGACCCGCATAGCACAGGCCGTTACCATACATACATGCATACATAACGTACTTATTAACTTAGCGTAATTCAGCGGAAATTTTTATTTTTTATACAAACATGTATACGCATATGCGAGATAATTAACTAGCGGTGTTTGGTAAGCATATAAATAATAATAAGATAACGTTGTTCTAACGTCAAATAAAATATTCACAAAGTAAAACAAAACGCGTAGTGGTCGACATTTCCACATTTCACAGTTGCTCTGCCACGCTTCCCAATCCTTGCATCACTTGTTGCCCATAGGTTGTTTACCTACAGCATAGACATAAGACGTGAGCTTTCGCTCAACAAGTACAACTTATTAACCCGTGACACACCAATATAACACATAACAAAACTTGGTACTTCTCAACATGTCATAAAATAACGGTATAACATACTTAAACATGCATGAGCCATTTATGCTCATTATGCTTTCTTCTACCTCCATAGCATGCTTCCTATCTTATCTTGACTTATCTTGCTTACGGGCCCCTTACATAAGTGTTTGTACCAAACACGCAACTATGGAGTGGTTGGGGCGGCCAGTCCATTTCCAACTCAAACCATAGTCCAACCCGACCTGACGCGGGTCGGTACAACACAAGCAAGCTCGCTTGCCATCTTACTTGCTTTTCATGATATCTTTCTTGATCTTGCTCTTATCTTAATCATTAGTGAACACGTTCCATGATGTCACATATGCATAATCATATCCTAACATGCCTCGTATCATATCTATGATCTTAAAATTTCATATGACATAACATAAGCATATCTCAACTTTGTATATCACATAGCATAGTATACATCATATTAAACATCAACCATAAGCTTGGCATATCACATAACAAACAACATAACATACATCGAACAATATCACACATTAACATGCTTGGGTAAGCACCACAACAAAAGCCTATGCTGTAGGCGGAGTTGTACTTACCTTGATTACTATGTCTAGAATATGGCTGCTCCTGCTTAGGATGCCGGTGCAGGTAATCTCCTGCTTCATTGAAGGATATAGGTATGAGTTCTTAATCATAGGATGTTGGTAACCTAACGAACATTCACACATAATCCTAATTATATGTCCCCCTTATAACACATGGTATCTTATTGGGTTACTACGAGTAACCTGTGATACTTGTAATTTTCATGATTGCCATTTTTCCTCTTTTAAAGGAATTATGAGCATATGTGACATGTTTACGGAAAAACTCAGTTAAGAGTTTTTCACACGTTTTACGAAGTCTTATGGCTCAATAAGACTCAGAACAGATTTTTAAGGTTAGAAAACGCCTTTTCTGGTCGAAAGGGGCGATAAGGGACGTTTTTCCGTAAAAGTCAAAGTTTGACCGAAAAAGTCAACTTTGACCAAGAAAGTCAAAGTTTGACCATAAGTGGTCAACAGTTGACTCGACAGTGAAAAAATGATACAGTATGCGAAAATACTGTAAAATATGTCAGTATGGGCGAGATAGCCCAAGTAGACAATAGAAAATAAGAAACACCCTAGAAATCAAGCATCCCTAGCATTAGTTGAGGCCAGAATGGCATTTTTAGACAAGAGGTCACCCAAGAGGACTAATCTAAGTCAAAGGGCAAAAATGTCAAAATTTTCACTTTTGGGGCAAAAGTGTAAATTTTGGAAAATATGTGAAGTAAGTTAAATGACGTCGTTAGATGATGTTAATATGAGGCAATGACTTGCCTTGCAAGAATAAATTAAGTACCAGCCACTTTCGGGGGTAAAAATGCAAAGATTTTGTCTTTCGGGGCAAAAATGTAAATTTTGAAAATATGTGATTGAAGGATGAGAAAATCACATAAAATCATGAAAAGATTGATATTTACATGGAAAGCAAGCATTATGGCCAATTTGGAAGTTTAGGGGCCTAAATGCAAAAATTTTCACTTTTGGGGCAAAAGTGTAAATTTTAGAAATTTGACGATATGAGCTTATAAAGTCACCGAGATGCTTATATCATAAAATAGGATGGGTGTGTTGATTTTCAGGACAATCGGACACCTAGAGGGTATTTTTGCAAGAATTTCCATTTTATGGGGGCAAAAGTGCAATTTTAGAAAAGTTGTGAGGTAAGCCATGACATCAGCCATGACCTCAGCCATGACAGCTCAATTGCTAGCTGCTGCTGGGCTGGAGGACAGCCGGCCACCCTTGGGGAAAAAGCTAGAGAAATTGAAAACTTTGGGGTCAAAATAGAATTTCAAAAAAGTTTCAAAAAGGTCTATAAATAGACCATTTACTGCAGAAAAAAAATGAAGAAAGGCAGCTGAATTCTGGCCATTTTTGTCCAGAAAAATCCGAGAGCCAAGAGTGGAAGAGAAAGAGCAAGAAAAGTTTGGAAAAATTTTTATGTGAGCCATTCTAGGGGGCTCGGTTTTGAGCATGGAGTAAGCAAGGAAAATTCTGGAAATTTTTCCAGAATTTTCTGACCTGCAGCCGTGGAGAAGAGAGGAGAAAGAGAGGAGAAAATTTTTGGGTACAAACCCAAGAGTGTGCCAAGCATGGAGAAGAGAAACCAACCCTAGAAGCCAAGTGATTTTGGTGCTTGGAGGGTGCATGGGTTTCGGCTGTTTTGGTGCCGAAATTGGAGAGAAAAATTTATGGGTATTGGCAGCCAAGGGTTCGGCTTTAAGCTGCAAGGATTCACCAAGGGTTGGTGAAAATTTTTGGTGCAATTTGGTAAGCCAAAACCGATGGTGTGTGCAGCAAAAGGGGTGAGCAATTTTCGGCTCCATGAGCCCTAATCAAGCCAAGGGTAAGTGAGGTAAACCCTTGATTCCTTTTAAGAAATTTTCATGCAAGGTTAATGGATTGATTATGGTATGTTGTATGTGTGCATGGCTGAAATTGGAGCCCCATTTGGTGGGGAGAATTCGGCTGCAAGGAGCAGCCAAGAGTTCGGCTCCCAAGGGTGGAACCAATTTCCGAAAATTGATAAGAGGTAAACCCTAACCCTAAGCTTTGGTTTAAGTATTAAATTTGGAAATTTAATGTGTATTTAAGCAATGTTTGTAAGGGCTTAAGCTCGTTTATTTTGGTTAATGTTTAGTTAGGGTTTGATGCTTGATTAAGGGTGTATGTTTAGCTAGTTAACTATGCATGATTTTCTGTTTTTTTTTGTGCTATGTTTTATGATTGCTTGAGTGCATGGTTTGCATGAAAAATTAGTTGGTTATGTCCCTGTTCATGGTGCAGCTGAGTATGGCTCATGTGCTAGGGTGTTAGATTTTATTTCGGTTTGGTTTGTTGATGCCGAATCCATGTGATGCAAGCCCTAGAATGCAATGCAAACCTAGGTTAAGTTCCGGATTGGTTTGCATAGCCACGAGGGGGTGACATGTCCAAAACATGTGGGACGTTAGTTAACGTTGCATGTGATTGATTTAGGCTCCCGAGTGATCGGTTGAGTTAGCTTGCGACTTAGGACGCGTAAAATAAAAGTAAACCGAAAACTGGCAGATTCGGCTAAGTCTACCCAGTTTTCGTAAACGAAAAATAACAGGCCTTTAGAGGCCGAATTTGGGGAAACGTAAATCACAAAAGTTGTCCGGAACAACTTTTTATAGGGGGATATGTGAACCGTTTTTCAAAATAAGGCTCCAATGGCCTTCAAAACTGCCAAAACCCGAGGCTAAGCATTTAAGTTCCCATACCCAGTTTCGTTTCAGGGTTAGCCAGTTTCAACTCAAAACTGGTACGTTTCTAGGCCGAATTAGGATTTTCATAAAACACGAAAGTTTTAGCATTTTTTGAGGGCTAGAACTTTCGTGAAGAAAACTTTTTCAGATAACGTACCAATTTTAAAACAAAAATTATTTTACGAAGGGTGCTCAGGGAATCCGAAATCCCTGCACCACAAGTTTTATCAAGTGATTCTAGAAAATTGATTTTCTATCTTAAACAAGTGTTTTGGCTATGAAAATCGTTCCAAAGACGGTTTTCAACCTAAAATGAATTTACGAAGCATAAAACCAAGAGTTTGGATTTTATGACTCAAGCTATGAATTTTTATACGAAATGTGAATTTTGGGATTTATTTCCCTAAGTGTTTTCCAAGAAAGGAAATAAGATTTTTAAGCAAAGTTAATAGCCAACGTTAGTTCACGAATGGTAATCGTGAGTTATGCCCGAGTTACCGGGTCAAGTCCGAGACCCGAGAGGTTGACCATAGAGGGTTGACCAGAGTTGACTATAGTTGACCAAAGTTGTGAGATCTAGTTTTTCATGTGACTAGCTTCTGTAAAAACTTGAATGTAAATAGTACATGCAATTCCATGAAAAAGCTTGTTTCAGAGCTCTAATATGTGTTATGAGTTTTTATAGCTTAATAAAACTCAAAAATGACTGTTCGAAGAAGCAAATAGCCTTTTTGAACAATAAGAAGTGAAACAGACTCGATTCCACAAAAGTCAAAATTTTGACCGAAAAAGTCAACTGTTGACCGAAAAGTCAAAGTTGGACCAAAATGGCCGAAATTATGACGGAGGAATTTTAAGATCTGCGTTTTACGAAAAATAATGCAGGAACTAATTTTTATGACATTTAGAAACTAACACCACCTTAGAAAAATCAAACACGCCACAGTAAGTCACGAGGCAGAAGGATTTGAGAAAAGATCTTCAATCCGATTTTTTTTGACTAAAATTATGAAAAATCCAAACTGTAAAATAATTATTACAGTATTGGAATTTAAATTTTTACAGTCAAAGTTTCAAAGATTTTTATCCAAACAAGCCCTAAATTTTAAGATATCTCACAAAGAAATTAATATTTTATTCAAAGTGAGATGTGTTGGACCAATCACAAGAGGACACCTAGCCTTGCCAACTCACCATGAGTTGTCTTGCATTTCCTCCACCTCCCATGAGATCCGGACACCTAGCAAGCTAGAAGTCCAAAATTTGCAAAATTTTGGGGCCAAAATCCTATTTCAAAAAGTCCTCCAAGTTGTCTATAAAAGGGGGCTGATCTCTCTATTCATTTTAAAGAAAAAATGCAGCCAAACTCTTGAGAATTTTCAGCTCAAAAATCCGAGAGAAAGGGAGAGAGTGATCAGAAAATTTTTCAAGCTTAAGCCTTCCATCTTTGCTTCGGGTAACTAGGAAACCGAGTGGAGAGAAAAGAAAAATTTTTTCTGCAGCCAAACAGCCTTGTTGCCGTGGGTTTGGAGCAGGGGAAACACAAGGGAAAACCAAAATTTTGGGGTAGAAATTAGGGTTTAAGGTTCGGGTTTGATTGGTGAGCCAAAGGAGTGAGTTTAGTGCAAGTTTTGGAGCTTGATTTTGACTCCAAGTAGCCTTCGGGTTTGAGTGAGAAAAGGGAGAAAAAAATTCAGATTTGGGGCTAGTCTTTCTTGAGTAGCCGAGCAAGGTGAGGAGACCACAAAGGAACCAAAAATCTGATTTTTGGTGCGTGGGGAGTGAGCAGCCGAGTCCTTGGAGTCTTGGTGCAAACCAGATTTTTCGGGTCATCCAAACCCTAGCCGAAAATCACTTCTTGGAAGGTAAAATTTTTAAAAGCTTTTCACAAGTTTAAATGAGTTTTTAAGCATGTGATTTACGTGTATTTCAAGCAAAAATTATGTAAGAGCATAAGCTCCTATATGTGTTTTGATGGCTGCCTTTGATGTGCTTGTGTGCTTAGTGTTTGGTTAGATTGATTCTAGGTGTGGTTTGGTTTATGTTTATGCTCATAAATTATGCTATGTGCTTGATATGCTAGATTGGCATGTTAGGGTTTGATGTAGGTTATATGTCCCCAAATTAGGTTTATTAGTTTTGTGCATGTATGTTATGTTTTTATGAACCAATATGCATGTTTGGTGTGATGTATGCTAAGTTAGTGGATATGCAACCCTAGGACTAGTGTTCGGATTTTTGGGTTGCAAAGATCACGTGGGCTGTATGATAGGGTTAAGGGACGTTAGAATGCGCTGCATGTTTGATGATTATCTCCCGATGTGGGCGGTCGAGTTAGAACCCGCGACTTAGGACGTAACAAGAAATGTAAGAACCAAAACATGCTCTCGGGTTCCAGGGGGCTGTTTCGGTAAAACACGGATTACAGGCCTTTAGAGGCCGAATGGGCAAAAAGTTAAAACACGAAAGTTGTAGACTAGGTTGTTTCCTAGCGGCCAGCGCGGCCAGTTTTCCAAAATAAGGCTCCAACAGCCTTCTTTTTCAAGGAAACCCGATAGAGGTCTGTAAGACTCGGTTTTCAAAGTTAATCACGTTTTCAATTAAAAACTGGTACCAATCGGTACAGAATCCGAAATTTCTCAAAACATGAAAGTTTTAGAACTCTTTGAGGGCTAGAACTTTCGTGAAGAAAACATTTTCAAATTCGAAAGCAATTTTTAATTATAAAATGAAATGCCAAAACTGCGCAGGAATTCAAGAGTTTCTGTGCACGATTTTATAGAACCCTTTAGGAAAAACGTTTTTCGAGCTAATAACGTTGTTTCAAGTATGGAAACTGTCCCAAAAGCAGTTTCCGACCCCCAAATGATTTATGAAATTATAAGGCAGGATTTACGAATTTTTACGAAAAAGTTGATGAGATTAAGTTTTAAATGCTAAGTGTTTTTATGAAGTAAGAAAGGTAAGTTAAGATTTTCAAAGAAAATGGTTTCTAAGATAAGGTTTTAAAAGCAAAGGGATTTTAAGCTAAGTGTTCAAGACAATGTTAAGACGTATGATAACCGGGAAATTATACCCGAGTTATCGGGACTTAGTTCCCACAATTCTTAAGTAAGCCGAATAGGGATTCACGTTAAGGATCACAAGGGTTAACCTTGGTTGACCCATACATTGTTGATCAAAGCTCAAGGGTTGATGTTAATCTAACCCGACATGTTTGTGAATGGGCTAAGTGTATGAAATGGATATCCAACGTATCTTTTTAGATCACGATGTATGATCTATAAGACTACTAAGGTAGTCACCCTTATGTATGCATGGTTTATGTTAGGGGGGACATATCACCGAAAAACCCACATGATATAGATTAGAAATCTCATGTACGTCCTTCGTTCGAGCAGGAGCGATTCTGCAATTAAAGCTCGAGGAGGAGTAAGACAAGCAGCTCAAGGATAGACGGTAAGTACAACACCGTCTACAGCATAAGCTACTAGTATATATTACTAGATGTCTATGATGTGTTATGTGCTATGTGTTAGTCAACATGTATGCAATATGAATTATGTTATGAATCTAATTATTATGCTAGGGCATAAATAATAGAATCAAAAAGGTGACAACGGAATGTATGTTCACTAATGGTAAGAATAAGTAAGTTAATAAGCGATGTGTCGTACCACCCACGCCAGGTTGGGTTGGACTGTGGATTGAGTTGGATAAGGTTTGGCCGCCCCAACCAATTCATAGTCGCGCGCCGGTTACGAACACACGAGGTAAGGGCCCATAATGAGTAGAGATAAGAGAGCATAATATGGTCAATACTTGCTATGTGTATTTCCTGTTTATGCTATATTTTCTTTACGGCTTAAGAGTTGTACTTACTGAGCTCTAGCTCACGGTTTGAGTTTATGCTGTAGGTAAGGAACCAGCTATATGAAAAAGATGCAAGATGGAGTAGCGAGCCGAGGGACTGTGAATGAGTGGATTATGGGTATCGCTACGTGTTTTGTGATTTTATGTAAATTATGAAGTATTTTATATTATGTAATATCTGGTTTCCATGTTGCTAATTCTTGTAGAGAATTAATACATGTGTGGTTATGTGATTTTATGAGTAAAGTTCAGTCCAGAACTTTAAGATGTGTTTTGTGGGTTTTTATAGCTCAAAAAGGCTTAAAACTGATATTTCGGACAATAATGAGTAAAAACTGGTCATTTTATGAAAAGTTAAAATTTTGACCGAAAAGTCAACCGTTGACCCGAAAAGTCAACGTTTGACCAAAATGGTCGAAATTAAGAATTATGAATTTTAAGATCAGTTTTTCACGAAAAAGATTTGCCGAAACTCATTTTTATTAACAGATAATGAAAATAAGACTTCGGTTATTCGCTTTTCAAATCCGGCGATTTTTCTGAGTTCATAAAACAAAAGGGGTTTGAGAAAACAAGAAAAAGATTTTTCGACCCGATTTTCCGACAGCATGTTAAAAATCCAAAAACTGTAAAATGATATTTACAGTATTGAAATTTAAATTTTTGAACTCGACATTTCAAGATTTTCAGTCGAAAAACCCAGTTTGGTTCAAGAATTTTTCTAGAACAAACTTTTGTTCTTATCCATTGGTGTGGTGGCCCAATCAAGCCTTGACAAGTGTCCCATGACAACTCATAATGGGTTGTTCTCCATCTTCTTCCTTGCTTGGTCGGCAAGCACAAGAACAAGAGCAAAAAAATTTTGTTCTTGAAGTTTCCAAGAGCTCTATAAATAGCCTCCATCTCCCTATTCATTTTATTGAAAAACACAACTAGATTCTTGCAATTTTTCAGCAAGAAAACCGAGAGAGAGAGAGACCAAGTTCAGAAATTTTTTGTGAGCCAACTCCAACCATCTTGCTTCGGGTAGGCTAGAAACCGAGAGGGAGAGAAGAGAAAATTTCTGGCCAGCCAAGAGCAGCCTTGCCGAGGGTTTGGTGCAGGGGAAACCGTGGGTGAGAGGCTGAAATTTTGGGGGAAAATCTAAGCCAAAAGGTTCGGGTAGTTTAGGAGACCAAGAGAGTGACTTAGAGTGAATTTTGAGGCTTGATTTAGCCTCTAGTGCAGCCTCGGGTTTGTGAGGAAGAAAGGGAGAAAAATTTTTCAGTTTGGGCTAGCAGCCCTTCTTGAGTGGCCGAGAGAGGTGAGGAGCAGCCAAGGGAACCAAAATTTTGGTGCTTGGTGCACCTAGTGAGCCAGCCGAACCAAAGGAGAACCAAGGGGGAGCTTAGGAGCAACTTCGGGTTAGCCAAACCCTAGGCCGAATCACACCAACACTTGAGGTATAATTCTGAAATTTTTTCTCAAGCTTTTAAATTGATTTTAAAGCTTTGATTATGTGTATTTGTTTCAGCCAAAAAGTTGTAAGGGCTTAAGCCCATGTGTGGTTTATTTTTCTGTCCTATGTGCTTGATTAGCCGTGTGTGTGTGCATGTGTGCAGCCGAGTGTTTGGCTTGGTTTGTGCATGTGTGTGTGCTCGGTTTTATGCTTATTTGTGCTAGAAAGCATGCTAGGGTTGATTGAGGCTTTATGTCCCCATTTAGGTCAGATTTTTGATGCTTGTTTGGCTTGGAAATTATGATGCTAGGTTGCTAGAAAAATGTTGTTGCATGCTTGGTTAGTGGAACCGTGCAACCCTAGGCAATTTAGGCTCGGTTGACGGGTTGCACGAGCACGTGAGTTGGCTTAGTTAGCCGTGAGAGAACGCTAGACACGCTGCATGAATTGAACCTAACTCCCGCAGTGGGCGGTCGAGCTAGAACCATCGTCTTAGGCCGTAATCAATGAACCTAAAAACCGAAACTGTCTCTCGGGTTCCCTGGGAGCAGTCTCGGTAAAACGTCCCAGTTTGGAGATAGAGGCCGAATTGGCCAAAACGTAAAACACGAAAGTTGTAGACTAGGCTGTTTCCTAGGGGGTAACGCGGGCACTTTGCCAAAATAAGGCTCCAAAGGCCTATTTTTATACGAAAAACCGTAGGCGGGTCCAAAGACCCAGTTTTTGTGTTAAGTTCAGTTTTGATTTAAAACTGACACCAAACGGTAAGGAATTAGAAAATGTGTAAAACACGAAAGTTTTAGAACTCCTTGAGGGCTAGAACTTTCGTGAAGAAAGCTTTTTCAAACTCGAAAATGGATTTTTAGTTATAAGCTAAAATCTGAAAACGGTGCAGGACTCAACAAAGTCCTGTGCACGAATTTTGTAGAACCAACTTAGGAAAATTTATTTTCAAACATAAGACGTTATCTTAAGCACGGAAACTGTCCCAAAAGCAGTTTCCGACCCTCGACCATTTTATGAAAAATTAGGCCAGGATTCACGAAAGTTTTAAGAAGATAAGTTAAGAAAGATAAGTTTTAAGCTAAGTCTTTTATGAAAGGGTTTAAGTTCAAGTTTTCAAAGAAAGAGATTTTGAAGTTAAGTTTTCAAAGGAGAAATGTAGAACGTATGGTAGCCGGGATTCAGCACCCGAGTTATCCGGGCCTTGCCCCAAGGCCCAGAGTTGACCCGACAGGGTTGACTTTAGCTCATTATAAGGTTGACTTCGGTTGACCAACAAGATATCGAGTTATTATACAAGCCCAAGGGTAGGTAGTCGACCTAACCCAATGTTTTTATGAATGGGCTAAGTATACGGAACGATTTTACAATCAAAACCCTATGGGTTACAAGAGGCTTTACGTTAGGGGGACATATAGCCGAAAACCCGCATGAATGTTGGTTAGTACCAACATATAATAGAGATGGACTTGAAGTCTGACGTACGACTTTCAATCGAGCAGGAGGAGTTCTGCAGCGGAGGCTGGACAAGGATCTGCGTAACAACTAAGTATAGACGGTAAGTACAACACCGTCTACAGCACAAGCTAATAGGATTAGACTATTAGACTCGATGATGTGCTTTGTGTGATGTGCTATGTATTCATGAATGCAACATGAAAAATGCTAAGTGTGTAGGTATATGCTAAGAAAAGATAAGCAAGAAGCTAAGTAGAAACATGACATAAGAAGTGTTTGTTCACACGTAAATAAGATCAAGTAAGAAAATAAGGACCGTGTCGATCCACCCGCATCAGGTCGGGTCGGACTGTGGATTGATCTGGATTGGTTTGGCCGCCCCAGACAATTCATTAGTCGCGCGCCGGATTCGAACACGTAGATTAAGGGCCCATAAGATATAAAGAAATATAATGAAGCATAAAATGACCTATGCATGCTAAGTGTTATATGTATGTATGTATGTTATGTATGTATGTATGTTATGTATGTATGTATGTTATGTATGTATGTATGTATGTATGTATGTATGTATGTTATGTATGTATGTATGTATGTTATGTATGTATGTATGTATGTATGCTATGTAAGTATGTTATGTATGTAAGTGATGTTAAGTTATTGTGTGTTAATGTTTTATTGTTGTTATTTGTTTTACGGCCTAGGAGTTGTACTTACTGGGCCTCAAGCTCATTGTTTTAAGTTTGTGCTGTAGGTAAGTCGCCTGTCAGCTGATGATGATGCGGTGGGGAGTAGCGGGTCAAGCAATGTAAAATCGTGGTATATGGAGCCGCTACGCATTTTGTGTGGTATACACTTATAAGAGACAAGATACTTTTTATAAATAATAATTAGTATATTATGTACAGAAACAGTATTTTAAGTTATGTACATAGTTTTGTGTATATAAAAAAAAAAAAAAAAAAATTTCCGCTGTGTTTTCCAAGCTAAGTAAGTAAGTAAGTTTATGTATGAATGAATGTATGTACGCAAGGGTAACGGCCTACGCTAGGTGGGGCGTTACAAGAGTTGGTATCAGAGCGGTTTCCTCGCGACACGATTTTACAGTTGCCTGACATCGCCTCCACCATCGCAAGTAAGTTTAGATTTAATTATGTATGTATTGTTTTATTTATGTGCTTTATGGTTTACGATTATGTTGTATGGAGTAGACGCGACAGCATGGATCCACAGCAAGTGAAGAGGGATCGAGACGCGGTGGTAGCTTTCTACCGTTCACGACCAGCATACTTCGACAACACTCGACGATTGATGTCGGTCAGGCCATGGCTACGCGATATGAGCAGACCTTCGCTATATGTCATATCGAGCAGCACCTTCAGGTTACACTCGCCAGCAGATGTATGATTGGCGATGTTAGATTGTGGTGGGTTACTCTCGGGGAGCCACAGTTGCTGAGACGCACGTGGGCACATTTTTGTTCAGTAGTGATGACCAGATATGGACCACTACCCGCGAGAGGACTCGGAGCGCCAGTTCGCGACCCAGTGATCTACGGAGACATGAGACAGGCTCAATATCAGATACTGTTCCAGGATTGGCACGCGTATCCAGGGGAAGCGATGAGCCACTACTGTTGGAGGTTCCAAGAGATGATGCTCCCTCACATTCCACCAGAGATGCCCGATGCTGAGATGCAGGCATTGTTGCTCATGAGGAGAGGTATCCCTCAGCATATCCAGCATTTCGTCCCTATGCCAAACAACCAGATGACTGTTGGGAGTTTCTTCGACGACATTATAGAGGCCGAGGAGAAGGCTCAGGCTGAGCCAGCTGCTGAGCATATACCTGAGGCCCAGGCTTCTGATGCCGATGATGTCGTACCAATTGAGCCGCCAGAGCAGCAGGATCCACCAGTCATCGTTCTTTCGAGCGATGACGAGGACGAGATGGATGACGAAGAGGCTGCCTACGAGGAGTGGGATGATCCGGACGAGTTGTTCGACGAGGATGCACCTGACCCGGTGATAGTACTTTCAGACTCCGACACCTCGGTCAGCACCCTCGACGATATCGAGTAGATTAGGTCGATTTCGTAGTATCTTTTGCTAGGACCGTTTGTATAGTTTTTGTATTCGGTTATTTTGACTGTATATATTTGTAGGATGGCAAGTGGTAGCCACTTCCATCCGAAACTCTGTCCGTTTTAATGTAAAAATATGTACATTATGTTGTATATAAGACAGTAAGTATTTTGTACAGTATGTACTTTAGTTATGATATGTACCCTTGTTTTTGTATAAAAAGGGACCGTGCGTATCACGGGATATATGATAAGTTTATTTTATGATAAGATATGTTATGATGTCATGATAAGTTAAGTATGTATGTTATGATATGTTAAGTATGTATGTTATGCTGTATTAAGTATGTATATGCTATGCTATGAAACGTATGTTTATGTGATGTCATGTAATGCATGATAAGATGATATGTTGAGATTGTTATGGGAAGAAAGAATATTGTTAATATTTCTTTTTCCTATATTAGGATTATAAAGATGGTTCGTACGAGAGGTAATACGTCTGCCGATGCACCAGAAGATCCGCCACAGCCGGATATGATCACACTAATGATGGAATATACAACGACAGCTGCAAGAGCAGCAACAAGAATGGCAAGGTTTAGAGAGCAGTTGGAGCGGATGAATCAAGCTCCGCAAGTTCAAGCTGCGCCACAGCCAGCGCCGCCAGCACAGCCAGTGGTACCTCCGGTACCAAATGTAAATGTTCAACAAGAGGCCCAGCCAGTAGCGCCTCCACCGGCCGAAGTTCCAGTGGCACCAGCTGCCATACCGGCAAATCCACCAGCAGTTCGGGAAGACATGTTATACGAGCGCTTCAGACGCATGAAGGCTCCGGAGTTCGAGGGATCTACCGACCCGATTGCTGCCGACAATTGGCTTATTGATATTCAGGTCATCCTGAATTTCATGAGGCTTACGGAGCAAGAGAAAGTACTATGTGCCTCCTTTGCGCTGAAGAAGGATGCGAGGCACTGGTGGACGACGGTTGAAGCGCGCCGGGATGTGATGGCTATGACCTGGCAGGACTTTGTCAACGAATTCCGCACCATGTACTACAACAGAGAAGTCCTTGCAGTACAGCAAGATGAGTTTACAAATTTTAGACAGGGATCACTGACAGTAATGGACGCAGTAAGAAGATTCGAGCAGCTAGCTCGTCTATGCCCTAAACTGGTACCGAACGAAGAAGAGAAGGTGCGGCTGATGATGAGAATGTTTCGCACTGACATCGCGAAACTAGTCAGCACCGGCAACAGCCCGCCAGAGACTGTGTCTGAATGTGTGAGCAGGGCGGTTAGAGCCGAGTATTGGATAAATCGGGACAAAGAGGCAAGAGCTCAGATCTTCAAGTCCCGAAAAGAGGAAAAAGCTGCTGGCAAGACAAATCAACCTCGACAAGGTGAGGAAGCTAACACGGAGGGTCAAGCAAGCAAATCTGGCCAAGGACCCAAGCAATTTGGGAAGAATAAGAGGAAAGGAAATTTTAACGGCCAGGATCAACAGAAGAAGAATAACCGGGGAAATAATGGTAACAATGTCACTTACCCCACTTGCGACACTTGTGGGAAGAAGCACCCGGGAATATGCAGGAAGGGATCTAATGCTTGCTATAATTGCGGGAATGAGGGACACTTTGCTAAGGACTGCCCTCAGAACAACCAGAACCCCAACCCAATATCAGAACCAGCAGCCCATATCAGAACCAGCAGCCCAGTATCGAACCAGCAGCCGCAGTATCAGAACCGCAATTCCAACCAGAGACAAATACATGCGGTACAGGCTAGGCTGGAGGGACCAACAGTACAAGGCAGAATAGAAGCGCCAGAACCCTAGCCCGAATTTATGCCTACACTCCGGGGGATGCGGAGGCAGGGACGTCACACATGATGACAGGTTAGATTTCTATCACCACTTACCATGTCATGCCTTAATTGTTTCCGGCGCAACGCATTCGTTATATCCCTAGAATTTGTTTAGAAGTTAGGAGGTAGTGTTAGTAGAATAGCAACCTTTCAATGCTTCTCTACCATACGGTGAAATTTTGTGGTCCAATTTCTGGATCCAAAATGTTCCCATCATGATAATGGCAGAGAATTAATTGTAGATCTCATCGTAATCAAATTTCACGATTTCGATGTGATCTAGGGGGATATGACGCTAGGATCGACTGCAGAAGGCGCAGAATTTAAGACTTCGGATGACGGTATACTCCATTTTAAGGGAAGAATCAGCGTATCCGACATCAGAAATCAGACAGAATGAAGAAGCAGGTAGCAGAATACGTGTCAAAGTGCCTGACTTGTTAGAAAGTTAAGGCCGAACACCGATTTCCAGGAGGAAAATTGCAAAGGATCGAGCTTCCGGAGTGGAAATGGGAGCAAATCACGAGGGATTTTGTGGACTAACTACCCAAGTTGTCTCAATTTTCGAGGACGAAAATTTTTAAGGAGGGTAGATTGTAATATCTGGTTTCCATGTTGCTAATTCTTGTAGAGAATTAATACATGTGTGGTTATGTGATTTTATGAGTAAAGTTCAGTCCAGAACTTTCAGATGTGTTTTGTGGGTTTTTATAGCTCAAAAAGGCTTAAAACTGATATTTCGGACGATAATGAGTGAAAACTGATCATTTTATGAAAAGTTAAAATTTTGACCGAAAAGTCAACCGTTGACCCGAAAAGTCAACGTTTGACCAAAATGGTCGAAATTGAGAGTTATGAATTTTAAGATCAGTTTTTCACGAAAAAGATTTGCCGAAACTCATTTTATTAACAGATAATGAAAATAAGACTTCGGTTATTCGCTTTTCAAATCCGGCGATTTTTCTGAGTTCATAGAACAAAAGGGGTTTGAGAAAACAAGAAAAAGATTTTTCGACCCGATTTTCCGACAGCATGTTAAAAATCCAAAAACTGTAAAATGATATTTACAGTATTGAAATTTAAATTTTTGAACTCGACATTTCAAGATTTTCAGTCGAAAAACCCAGTTTGGTTCAAGAATTTTTCTAGAACAAACTTTTGTTCTTATCCATTGGTGTGGTGGCCCAATCAAGCCTTGACAAGTGTCCCATGACAACTCATAATGGGTTGTTCTCCATTTTCTTCCTTGCTTGGTCGGCAAGCACAAGAACAAGAGCAAAAAATTTTGTTCTTGAAGTTTCCAAGAGCTCTATAAATAGCCCTCCATCTCCCTATTCATTTTAATTGAAAAACACAACTAGATTCTTGCAATTTTTCAGCAAGAAAACCGAGAGAGAGAGAGACCAAGTTCAGAAATTTTCTTGTGAGCCAACTCCAACCATCTTGCTTCGGGTAGGCTAGAAACCGAGAGGGAGAGAAGAGAAAATTTCTGGCCAGCCAAGAGCAGCCTTGCCGAGGGTTTGGTGCAGGGGAAACCGTGGGTGAGAGGCTGAAATTTTGGGGGAAAATCTAAGCCAAAAGGTTCGGGTAGTCTAGGAGACCAAGAGAGTGACTTAGAGTGAATTTTGAGGCTTGATTTAGCCTCTAGTGCAGCCTCGGGTTTGTGAGGAAGAAAGGGAGAAAAATTTTTCAGTTTGGGCTAGCAGCCCCTTGAGTGGCCGAGAGAGGTGAGGAGCAGCCAAGGGAACCAAAATTTTGGTGCTTGGTGCACCTAGTGAGCCAGCCGAACCAAAGGAGAACCAAGGGGGAGCTTTGGAGCAACTTCGGGTTAGCCAAACCCTAGGCCGAATCACACCAACACTTGAGGTATAATTCTGAAATTTTTCTCAAGCTTTTAAATTGATTTTAAAGCTTTGATTATGTGTATTTGTTTCAGCCAAAAAGTTGTAAGGGCTTAAGCCCATGTGTGGTTTATTTTCTGCCCTATGATGCTTGGTTGCCGTGTGTGGTTTGGTGAGCCAAGCCGAGTGTTTGGCTTGGTTTGTGCATGTGTGTGTGCTCGGTTTTATGCTTATTTGTGCTAGAAAGCATGCTAGGGTTGATTGAGGCTTTATGTCCCCATTTAGGTCAGATTTGATGATGCTTGTTTGGCTCGAAATTATGATGCTAGGTTGCTAGAAAAATGTTGTTGCATGCTTGGTTAGTGGAACCGTGCAACCCTAGGCAATTTAGGCTCGGTTGACGGGTTGCACGAGCACGTGAGTTGGCTTAGTTAGCCGTGAGAGAACGCTAGACACGCTGCATGAATTGAACCTAACTCCCGCAGTGGGCGGTCGAGCTAGAACCATCGTCTTAGGCCGTAATCAATGAACCTAAAAACCGAAACTGTCTCTCGGGTTCCCTGGGAGCAGTCTCGGTAAAACGTCCCAGTTTGGAGATAGAGGCCGAATTGGCCAAAACGTAAAACACGAAAGTTGTAGACTAGGCTGTTTCCTAGGGGGTAACGCGGGCACTTTGCCAAAATAAGGCTCCAAAGGCCTACTTTTACCACGAAAAACCGTAGGTGGGTCAGAAGACCCAGTTTTCAAGTTAAGCTCGGTTTGGATTTAAAACTGACACCAAACGGTAAGGAATTAGAAAATGTGTAAAACACGAAAGTTTTAGAACTCCTTGAGGGCTAGAACTTTCGTGAAGAAAGCTTTTTCAAACTCAAAACGGATTTTTAACCACAACCTAAAATCTGAAAACGGTGCAGGGTTCAACATAATCCTGTACCCGAATTTTGTAGAACCAACTTAGGAAAATTTATTTTCAAACATAAGACGTTATCTTAAGCACGGAAACTGTCCCAAAAGCAGTTTCCGACCCTCGACCATTTTATGAAAAATTAGGCCAGGATTCACGAAAGTTTTAAGAAGACAAGTTAAGAAAGATAAGTTTTAAGCTAAGTCTTTTATGAAAGGGTTTTAAGTTCAAGTTTTCAAAGAAAGAGATTTTGAGTTAAGTTTTCAAAGGGAGAAATGTAGAACGTATGGTAGCCGGGATTCAGCACCCGAGTTACCGGGCCTCGCCCCAAGGCCCAGAGTTGACCCGACAGGGTTGACTTTAGCTCACTAAAAAGTTGACTTCGGTTGACCAACAAGAAAACAAGTGTTATACGAGCCCAAGGGTAGGTGTTCGACCTAACCCGATGTTTTCTAAACGGGCTCAGCATACATACGATTTCTCAACATAACCCTATGGGTTACAAGAGGCTTTACGTTAGGGGGACATATAGCCGAAAACCCGCATGAATGTTGGTTAGTACCAACATATAATAGAGATGGACTTGAAGTCTGACGTACGACTTTCAATCGAGCAGGAGGAGTTCTGCAGCGGAGGCTGGACAAGGATCTGCGTAACAACTAAGAATAGACGGTAAGTACAACACCGTCTACAGCACAAGCTAATAGGATTAGACTATTAGACTCGATGATGTGCTTTGTGTGATGTGCTATGTATTCATGAATGCAACATGAAAAATGCTAAGTGTGTAGGTATATGCTAAGAAAAGATAAGCAAGAAGCTAAGTAGAAACATGACATAAGAAGTGTTTGTTCACACGTAAATAAGATCAAGTAAGAAAATAAGGACCGTGTCGATCCACCCGCATCAGGTCGGGTCGGACTGTGGATTGATCTGGATTGGTTTGGCCGCCCCAGACAATTCATTAGTCGCGCGCCGGATTCGAACACGTAGACTAAGGGCCCATAAAATATAAAGAAATATAATGAAGCATAAAATGACCTATGCATGCTAAGTGTTATATGTATGTATGTATGCTATGTATGTATGTATGTTATGTATGTATGTATGTTATGTATGTATGTATGTTATGTATGTATGTATGTTATGTATGTATGCTATGTATGTATGTATGCTATGTATGTATGTATGTTATGTAAGTATGTTATGTAGGTATGTGATGTTAAGTTATTGTGTGTTAATGTTTTATTGTTGTTATTTGTTTTACGGCCTAGGAGTTGTACTTACTGGGCCTCAAGCTCATTGTTTTAAGTTTGTGCTGTAGGTAAGTCGCCTGTCAGCTGATGATGATGCGGTGGGGAGTAGCGGGTCAAGCAATGTAAAATCGTGGTATATGGAGCCGCTACGCATTTTGTGTGGTATACACTTATATGAGAGAAGATACTTTTTATAAATAATAATTAGTATATTATGTACAGAAACAGTATTTTCAGTTATGTACATAGTTTTGTGTACTATATAAAAAAAAAAAAAAAATCCGCTGTGTTTTCCAAGCTAAGTAAGTTTATGTATGAATGAATGTATGTACGTAAGGGTAACGGCCTACGCTAGGTGGGGCGTTACAAGAGTTGGTATCAGAGCGGTTTCCTCGCGACACGATTTTACAATTGCCTGACATCGCCTCCACCATTGCAAGTAAGTTTAGATTTAATTATGTATGTATTGTTTTGTTTATGTGTTCTATGATTTACGATGGCATGGTATGGAGTAGACGCGACAGCATGGATCCACAGCAAGTCAAGAGGGATCGAGACGCGGTGGTAGCTTTCTACCGTTCACGACCAGCATACTTCGACAACACTCGACGAACGATGTCGGTCAGGCCATGGCTACGCGATATGAAGCAGACCTTCGCTATATGTCATATCGAGCAGCACCTTCAGGTTACACTCGCCAGCAGATGTATGATTGGCGATGTTAGATTGTGGTGGGTTACTCTCGGGGAGCCACAGTTGCTGAGACGCACGTGGGCACATTTTTGTTCAGTAGTGATGACCAGATATGGACCACTACCCGCGAGAGGACTCGGAGCGCCAGTTCGCGACCCAGTGATCTACGGAGACATGAGACAGGCTCAATATCAGATACTGTTCCAGGATTGGCACGCGTATCCAGGGGAAGCGATGAGCCACTACTGTTGGAGGTTCCAAGAGATGATGCTCCCTCACATTCCACCAGAGATGCCCGATGCTGAGATGCAGGCATTGTTGCTCATGAGGAGAGGATACCTCAGCATATCCAGCATTTCGTCCCTATGCCAAACAACCAGATGACTGTTGGGAGTTTCTTCGACGACATTATAGAGGCCGAGGAGAAGGCTCAGGCTGAGCCAGCTGCTGAGCATATACCTGAGGCCCAGGCTTCTGATGCCGATGATGTCGTACCAATTGAGCCGCCAGAGCAGCCGGATCCACCAGTCATCGTTCTTTCGAGCGATGACGAGGACGATATAGACGATGATGCTGCCTACGAGGAGTGGAATGATCCTGACGAGTTTCTCGACGAGGATGCACCTGACCCGGTGATTGTACTTTCAGACTCCGACACTTCGGTCAGCACTCTCGACGACATCGAGTAGATTAGGTCGATAGTGTATATTTTTTTGTTTAGGACCGTCTATATAGTATCTTTTGTATTCGGTTATTTTGTTGTATATCTATGCTAGGATGGCAAGTGGTAGCCACTTCCATCCGAAACTCTGTCCGTTTTAAATAAAAATATGTATATTATGTTGTATATATGACAGTAGTATTTGTACAGTATGTACTTTAGTTATGATATGTACCCTTGTTTTTGTATAAAAAGGAACCGTGCGAATCACGGGATATATGATAAGTTTATGTTATGATAAGATATGTTATGATGTCATGATATGTTAAGTATGTATGTTATGCTGTATTAAGTATGTATATGCTATGCTATGAAACGTATGTTTATGTGATGTCATGTAATGCATGATAAGATGATATGTTGAGATTGTTATGGGAAGAAAGAATATTGTTAATATTTCTTTTTCCTATAATAGGATTATAAAGATGGTTCGTACGAGAGGTAATACGTCTGCCGATGCACCAGAAGATCCGCCACAGCCGGATGTGATCACACTAATGATGAATATACAACGACAGCTGCAAGAGCAGCAGCAAGAGATGGCAAGGTTTAGAGAGCAGTTGGAGCGGATGAATCAAGCTCCGCAAGTTCAAGCTGCGCCACAGCCAGCGCCGCCAGCACAGCCAGTGGTACCTCCGGTACCCAATGTGAATGCTCAACAAGAGGCCCAGCCAGTAGCGCCTCCACCGGCCGAAATTCCAGTGGCACCAGCTGCCATACCGGCAAATCCACCAGCAGTTCGGGAAGACATGTTATACGAGCGCTTCAGACGAATGAAGGCGCCTGAGTTCGAAGGACCGACCGATCCGATTGCTGCCGACAATTGGCTTATTGATATTCAGGTCATTCTGGATTTCATGAGGCTTACGGAACAGGAAAAAGTACTATGTGCCTCTTTCGCGCTGAAGAAGGATGCGAGGCACTGGTGGATGACGGTTGAAGCACGCCGGAATGTGATGGCTATGACCTGGCAGGACTTTGTCCATGAATTCCGGACAATGTACTACAATAGAGAAGTCCTTGCAATACAGCAGGATGAATTCACGAACTTCACGCAGGGATCATTGTCAGTAATGGACGCGGTAAGAAGATTCGAGCAGCTAGCCCGTCTATGCCCTAAACTGGTACCGAACGAAGAAGAAAAAGTCCGGTTGATGATGAGGATGTTTCGCACAGACATAGCGAAACTAGTCAGCACCGGCAACAGCCCGCCAGAGACTGTGTCTGAATGTGTGAGCAGGGCGGTTAGAGCCGAGTATTGGATAAATCGGGACAAAGAGGCAAGAGCTCAGATCTTCAAGTCCCGAAAAGAGGAAAAAGCTGCTGGCAAGACAAATCAACCTCGACAAGGTGAGGAAGCTAACACGGAGGGTCAAGCAAGCAAATCTGGCCAAGGACCCAAGCAATTTGGGAAGAATAAGAGGAAAGGAAATTTTAACGGCCAGGATCAACAGAAGAAGAATAACCGGGGAAATGATGGTAACAATGTCACTTACCCCACTTGCGACACTTGTGGGAAGAAGCACCCGGGAATATGCAGGAAGGGATCTAATGCTTGCTATAATTGCGGGAATGAGGGACACTTTGCTAAGGACTGCCCTCAGAACAACCAGAACCCCCAACCCCAATATCAGAACCAGCAGCCGCAGTATCGGAACCAGCAGCCGCAGTATCAGAACCGCAATTCCAACCAGAGACAAATACATGCGGTACAGGCTAGGCTGGAGGGACCAACAGTACAAGGCGGAATAGAAGCGCCAGAACCCCTAGCCCGAATTTATGCCTACACTCCGGGGGATGCGGAGGCAGGGACGTCACACATGATGACAGGTTAGATTTCTATCACCACTTATCATGTCATCGCCTTAGTTGTTTCCGGCGCAACGCATTCGTTATATCCCTAAGAATTAGTTCAGAAGTTAGGAGGTAGTGTTAGAAGTATAGCAACCTTTCAATGCTTCTCTACCATACGGTGAAATTTTGTGGTCCAATTTCTGGATCCAAAATGTTCCCATCATGATAATGGCAGAGAATTAATTGTAGATCTCATCGTAATCAAATTTCACGATTTCGATGTGATCTAGGGGGATATGACGCTAGGATCGACTGCAGAAGGCGCAGAAGTTAAGACTTCGGATGACGGTATACTCCATTTTAAGGGAAGAATCAGCGTATCCGACATCAGAAATCAGACAGAATGAAGAAGCAGGTAGCAGAATACGTGTCAAAGTGCCTGACTTGTTAGAAAGTTAAGGCCGAACACCGATTCCAGGAGGAAAATTGCAAAGGATCGAGCTTCCGGAGAGGAAATGGGAGCAAATCACGAGGGATTTTGTGGACTAACTACCCAAGTTGTCTCAATTTTCGAGGACGAAAATTTTTAAGGAGGGTAGATTGTAATATCTGGTTTCCATGTTGCTAATTCTTGTAGAGAATTAATACATGTGTGGTTATGTGATTTTATGAGTAAAGTTCAGTCCAGAACTTTCAGATGTGTTTTGTGGGTTTTTATAGCTCAAAAGGCTTAAAACTGATATTTCGGACGATAATGAGTGAAAACTGATCATTTTATGAAAAGTTAAAATTTTGACCGAAAAGTCAACCGTTGACCCGAAAAGTCAACGTTTGACCAAAATGGTCGAAATTGAGAGTTATGAATTTTAAGATCAGTTTTTCACGAAAAAGATTTGCCGAAACTCATTTTATTAACAGATAATGAAAATAAGACTTCGGTTATTCGCTTTTCAAATCCGGCGATTTTTCTGAGTTCATAGAACAAAAGGGGTTTGAGAAAACAAGAAAAAGATTTTTCGACCCGATTTTCCGACAGCATGTTAAAAATCCAAAAACTGTAAAATGATATTTACAGTATTGAAATTTAAATTTTTGAACTCGACATTTCAAGATTTTCAGTCGAAAAACCCAGTTTGGTTCAAGAATTTTTCTAGAACAAACTTTTGTTCTTATCCATTGGTGTGGTGGCCCAATCAAGCCTTGACATGTGTCCCATGACAACTCATAATGGTGTTCTCCATTTCTCCTTGCTTGGTCGGCAAGCACAAGAAAGAGAAAAAAATTGTTCTTGAAGTTTCAAGAGCTCTATAAATAGCCCTCCATCTCCCTATTCATTTTAATTGAAAAACACAACTAGATTCTTGCAATTTTTCAGCAAGAAAACCGAGAGAGAGAGAGACCAAGTTCAGAAATTTTTCTTGTGAGCCAACTCCAACCATCTTGCTTCGGGTAGGCTAGAAACCGAGAGGGAGAGAAGAGAAAATTTCTGGCCAGCCAAGAGCAGCCTTGCCGAGGGTTTGGTGCAGGGGAAACCGTGGGTGAGAGGCTGAAATTTTGGGGGAAAATCTAAGCCAAAAGTTCGGGTAGTCTAGGAGACCAAGAGAGTGACTTAGAGTGAATTTTGAGGCTTGATTTAGCCTCTAGTGCAGCCTCGGGTTTGTGAGGAAGAAAGGGAGAAAAATTTTTCAGTTTGGGCTAGCAGCCCTTGAGTGGCCGAGAGAGTGAGGAGCAGCCAAGGGAACCAAAATTTTGGTGCTTGGTGCACCTAGTGAGCCAGCCGAACCAAAGGAGAACCAAGGGGGAGCTTAGGAGCAACTTCGGGTTAGCCAAACCCTAGGCCGAATCACACCAACACTTGAGGTATAATTCTGAAATTTTTCTCAAGCTTTTAAATTGATTTTAAAGCTTTGATTATGTGTATTTGTTTCAGCCAAAAAGTTGTAAGGGCTTAAGCCCATGTGTGGTTTATTTTCTGCCCTATGGTTGCTTGTTGCCGTGTGTGGTTTGGTGAGCCAAGCCGAGTGTTTGGCTTGGTTTGTGCATGTGTGTGTGCTCGGTTTTATGCTTATTTGTGCTAGAAAGCATGCTAGGGTTGATTGAGGCTTTATGTCCCCATTTAGGTCAGATTTTTGATGCTTGTTTGGCTGGAATTATGATGCTAGGTTGCTAGAAAATGTTGTTGCATGCTTGGTTAGTGGAACCGTGCAACCCTAGGCAATTTAGGCTCGGTTGACGGGTTGCACGAGCACGTGAGTTGGCTTAGTTAGCCGTGAGAGAACGCTAGACACGCTGCATGAATTGAACCTAACTCCCGCAGTGGGCGGTCGAGCTAGAACCATCGTCTTAGGCCGTAATCAATGAACCTAAAAACCGAAACTGTCTCTCGGGTTCCCTGGGAGCAGTCTCGGTAAAACGTCCCAGTTGGAGATAGAGGCCGAATTGGCCAAAACGTAAAACACGAAAGTTGTAGACTAGGCTGTTTCCTAGGGGGTAACGCGGGCACTTTGCCAAAATAAGGCTCCAAAGGCCTACTTTTATACGAAAAACCGTAGGTGGGTCAGAAGACCCAGTTTTCAAGTTAAGCTCGGTTTGGATTTAAAACTGACACCAAACGGTAAGGAATTAGAAAATGTGTAAAACACGAAAGTTTTAGAACTCCTTGAGGGCTAGAACTTTCGTGAAGAAAGCTTTTTCAAACTCAAAACGGATTTTTAACCACAACCTAAAATCTGAAAACGGTGCAGGGTTCAACATAATCCTGTACCCGAATTTTGTAGAACCAACTTAGGAAAATTTATTTTCAAACATAAGACGTTATCTTAAGCACGGAAACTGTCCCAAAAGCAGTTTCCGACCCTCGACCATTTTATGAAAAATTAGGCCAGGATTCACGAAAGTTTTAAGAAGACAAGTTAAGAAAGATAAGTTTTAAGCTAAGTCTTTTATGAAAGGGTTTTAAGTTCAAGTTTTCAAAGAAAGAGATTTTGAGTTAAGTTTTCAAAAGAGAAATGTAGAACGTATGGTAGCCGGGATTCAGCACCCGAGTTACCGGGCCTCGCCCCAAGGCCCAGAGTTGACCCGACAGGGTTGACTTTAGCTCACTAAAAAGTTGACTTCGGTTGACCAACAAGAAAACAAGTGTTATACGAGCCCAAGGGTAGGTGTTCGACCTAACCCGATGTTTTCTAAACGGGCTCAGCATACAACACGATTTTTCAAAATAACCCTATGGGTTATAAGAGGCTTTACGTTAGGGGGACATATAGCCGAAAACCCGCATGAATGTTGGTTAGTACCAACATATAATAGAGATGGACTTGAAGTCTGACGTACGACTTTCAATCGAGCAGGAGGAGTTCTGCAGCGGAGGCTGGACAAGGATCTGCGTAACAACTAAGTATAGACGGTAAGTACAACACCGTCTACAGCACAAGCTAATAGGATTAGACTATTAGACTCGATGATGTGCTTTGTGTGATGTGCTATGTATTCATGAATGCAACATGAAAAATGCTAAGTGTGTAGGTATATGCTAAGAAAAGATAAGCAAGAAGCTAAGTAGAAACATGACATAAGAAGTGTTTGTTCACACGTAAATAAGATCAAGTAAGAAAATAAGGACCGTGTCGATCCACCCGCATCAGGTCGGGTCGGACTATGGATTGAACTGGATTTGGTTTGGGCCGCCCCAGACAATTCATTAGTCGCGCGCCGGATTCGAACACGTAGACTAAGGCCCATAAAATATAAAGAAATATAATGAAGCATAAAATGACCTATGCATGCTAAGTGTTATATGGTATGTATGTATGTATATGTTATGTATGTATGTATGTTATGTATGTATGTATGTTATGTATGTATGTATGTTATGTATGTATGTATGTTATGTATGTATGTATGTATTATGTATGTATGTATGTTATGTATATGTATGTATGTATGTATGTAAGTATGTCATGTATGTATGTGATGTTAAGTTATTGTGTGTGTTAATGTTTTATTGTTGTTATTTGTTTTACGGCCTAGGAGTTGTACTTACTGGGCCTCAAGCTCATTGTTTTAAGTTTGTGCTGTAGGTAAGTCGCCT
>JAINRI010000729.1:0-42340 GCA_025413485.1 Ficus microcarpa
TGTAGATTTCGCATTTATTCCCATACAGATAGTGCCTCCATATCTTGAGTGCGAAGACCACTGCTGCTAGCTCCATATCATGAGTAGGGTAGTTCCTTTCATGATTCTTCAATTGTCGCGACGCGTAGGCAACTACCTTCCCATTTTGCATCAGGACAGCTCCTAATCCATTTTTAGAAGCGTCACTGTAATCACAAATTTCCTGCTTCTACATCAGGAATTATCAGCACAGGTGCGCTTGTCAGTCTCCTCTTAAGCTCCTGGAAATTTTCTTCACATTTCTGAGTCCACTCGTACTTCTTCTCCTTTCGAGTGAGAGCTGTAAGAGGTGCTGCTATCTTCGAAAATCCTTCGACGAATCTCCTATAATACCCTGCCAACCCAAGAAAACTTCTAATCTCTGTGACGTTTCTGGGTGCTGGCCACGAGCTAACTGCTTCCACTTTTGTTGGGTCTACAGAAATTCCTTCTTTCGTCACCACATGCCCCAAAAAGTGAACTTTTTCTAGCCAAAATTCACATTTCGTGAATTTAGCATACAGCTGGTGTTGTCTCAACATTTCCAGTACCAGCCTCAAGTGATGCTCATGCTCCTCCTGGGACCTCGAGTATATCAGAATATCATCAATGAAGACGATCACGAATTTGTCCAGGAAGTCCTTAAACACTCGGTTCATTAAATCCATGAAGGCAGCTGGGGCATTGGTTAATCCAAAGGGCATGACCAAGAATTCGTAGTGCCCATAACGCGTTCTGAAAGCTGTCTTGGACACATCTGACTCCTTGATCCGAAGTTGATGATAGCCTGAACGCAAATCGATCTTCGAAAACACTATCGCTCCCCTAAGCTGGTCGAACAGATCATCTATCCTTGGGAGAGGATATTTGTTCTTAATCGTGATCTTGTTCAACTCTCGGTAATCGATGCACATACGTAGCGATCCATCCTTCTTCTTTACGAACAAGACAGGTGCTCCCCACGGAGAGTGGCTCTGCTTGATAAACCCCTTATCCAAAAGCTCTTGTAACTGTATTTGAAGCTCCCTGAGTTCTGCAGGTGCCATTCTGTACGGTGCCTTCGATACCGGTGCAACTCCTGGTAGTAACTCGATTTCGAACGAGATCTCCCGTTCTGGCGGCAGTCCTGGTAATTCCTCTGGAAACACGTCCACATATTCCCTGATGATGGGAACGTCTTCTGGCATCAACTCCTTTTCTTGCTTCTTATCCACCATGTTAGCTAAATACCCTTGACATCCATTAGCTAACATCTTCCAGGCTCTTACAGCTGATACAAGCTTAGTGGTGGAATTCCGAGGTTGCCCATGGAAGTTAAACTCATCCTTCTCGCCTAGGTTGAACGTTATCCGGCGTCTTCGGCAGTCAATCCTAGCGTCGTGTCTGCCTAAGAAATCCATCCCCAAGATCACATCGAAATCATGAGTTTGATTGCGATGAGATCTGCAGCTAATTCTCTGCCATTGATGATAACAGGAACATTTTGGATCCAGAAATTGGACCACAAAATTTCACCAGATGGTAAAGAAGCACTGAAGGGTTGTCCTATCCTATTAACACTGTCTCCTAACTTGTGAGCAAATTCCAAGGATATGAACGAATGCGTAGCGCCAGAATCGAATAGTGCAATCACATCATAAGTGGCGATAGAAATCTGACCTGTCACCACATGTGATGTTCCGGCTTCTGCATCTCCCTTCGTGTAAGCATAGATCCTGGCTTGGGGTTCTGGGCTTCCAGTCTGCCTAGTACTGTCGCAGGTCCTCAAGCCTCGCTTGTACTGCGTGTATTTGCCGTTGGTTGGAGTTGCGATTCTGATACTGTGGCTGCGGGTTCTGGTATTGTGGTTGCGGGTTATTCTGAGGGCAATTCTTCGCAAAATGTCCCTCTTTACCACAGATGTAGCAAGCATTGGATCCTTTCCTACAGACTCCTGGGTGTTTCTTCCCACAAGTCTCGCATGTAGGGTAGTGACATTGTTGCCATCATTTCCCCGGTTGCTCTTCTTTTGTTGGAAATTTTTCTGTTGCCCCTGGTTATTAAAATTCCCCTTCCGTTTGTTCTTCCCAGACTGCTTGGGACTCTGACCGGGGTTGCTTGCTTGTCCTCTGTTATTTGCTTCCGCATTCTGACGAGGTTGTGTCGACTTAGCAGCAGACTTTTCTTCCTTCCTGGACTTAAAAATCTGGGCTCTAGCCTCCTTGTCTCGATTAATCCAGTACTCTGCTCTGACAGCTCTGCTAACACAGTCTGACACTGTTTCAGGTGGACTACTGCCGGCACTGACTTGCTTCGCGATATCTGTACGAAACATCCTCATCATTAGCCGCACCTTCTCCTCTTCATTCGGTACCAGTTTTGGACATAAGCGAGCCAGTTGCTCAAATCTTCTGATTGCGTCCACAACTGTCATAGATCCCTGTCGGAAGTTTGTAAACTCGTCCTGTTGTACAGCAAGGACTTCTCTGTTGTAGTACATTGAGCGGAATTCATACTCAAAGTCTCGCCAGGACATAGCTGTAACATCTCTCCGCATCTGTACTGTTATCCACCAATGTCTAGCGTCCTTCTTGAGAGCGAAGGAAGCGCACAGTACCTTCTCTTGTTCTGTAAGCCTCATGAAATCCAAGATGACCTGGATGTCTATAAGCCAATTATCCGCGGCCATCGGATCTGTAGGCCCCTCAAACTCGGGCGCCTTCATCCTTCTGAAACGTTCATACAGTAGGTCCTCACGTATCGCTGGCGGATCTACTTGCATGGCAGCTGGTGCCATTGGAACATACGGAGGGACTTCTGGTTGCACATTGGGTACCTGAGGTACCACTAGGGGAACTGGCTGTGGAGCTTCTTGGACTGGGGGTGCTGGATTCATACGTTCTAACTGTTCACGGAATCTAGCCATTTCTTGTTGTTGCTGCAGCATTTGCTGTTGCAAATTCGTCATTAAAGTCACTAGATCCGGCTGGGGCGGATCTGCGGCTGCGTTTCCCCGTGTTCGTACCATGCTTATATTCCTACTATAGGAAACAGATATTATCATAAGCTAATAAACTTATCATGCATTCATTCATATCATCACATCAGCATACATATCATATCATAACATAATAACATAATAACTTTATCCTACTGCATTCATACTTAACATAACATGTAACATCATAACATAACTTTCCATATATCCCGTGATCACACGGTCTCTTTTTGTACAATAAGCAAAAGTACATCATCATATCTTATATACTTCAAAATACATCATACTGTACATATTTACATATTTACGGACAGAACTTCGGATGGAAGTGTCTAACACTTTCTCATCCTACATATATATACAACCTAATATCCGAATAACATATACTATAATAATCCTAACAAAAGAAATATGCGAAATCGGCCCTAATCTAATCAGTGTCGTCGAGGGTACTCGCGGACGTATCTGTATCGGAAAGGACTACTACAGGTGCAGGTGCGTCATCCTCTGCTATCTCATCGGGATCATCAAGGGGAAACTCCTCAGGATCATCCTCGTCATCCATATCATCCTCATCGTCACTAGAAATGTCGACAACGGGAGGGTCTTCCTGCTCCGGTGGATCTATCGGTATGACATCATCATCTGAGGCGTCCTCCGCGTCCATCGGGTCCTCTGCCCCTTGGGCAGGCATCTCCGGTACTGGCTCCTCGGGTCCGACCTCGTACTGCGGATCCTCGGGCCCTACCTCATACTGCGGATCCTCATCTCCAGCGTCATCAGCAACGGGATCCTGGGCCTCATCTGCATGATCAGCGGCAGGTACGGTCTGGGCTATCGTCTCTGCTGCTAGTATGTCATCAGTGAAGCTACCAACGGTCATCTCACGGCGGGGTGATGGAACGGACTGTCTGATGTGTGTCGGTACTCCATTCCGTAGGAGCATCAACGCCTGTAACTCGGGCTCTGGTATATCCTGGGGAATATAAGGAAGCATCGTCTCCTGGAATCTCCAACAGTAGTGGACCATAGTCTCCCCTGGATAGGCGTGCCAATCCTGTGACATCATCTGATAGCGAGTAAGTCGCATGTCCTTATATATCGCAGGATCACGAATCGGCTCATCAGCTCCTCGTGCTGGAAGTGGCCCATATCGGCTCATCACGGCTGCACGAAAGTGTGCCCAAGTACGGCTAGGTAGCTGCGGCTCTCCTAATGTAACCCACCATATCCTAGCATCACCAATCAGACATCGGCTGGCTAGGGTGACCTGTAAGTGCTCCTCGATGTGACACATCGTGAAGATCTGCTCCATATCATGAAGCCATATGCTAATCGATACTGATCGTCTGGTGCTATCGAAGTACTGAGGCTGCGATCGGTAAAAAGAAACTACAGCATCCCGATCCCTCTTCACTTGCGTCGTGTCCATGATACCGCGTCTATATCACGTAATATAACCATAAACACTATTGCATATAAACCATATAGCATATAAGAAATAAATCTAAACTTACTTGCAATGATGGAGGCGATGTCAGGCAACTGTGAATTCGTGTCGCAAGGGAACCGCTCTGATACCAACTCTTGTAACGACCCACCTAGCGTAGGCCGTTACCGTACTTACTAACATACATTCATAATATAAACTTACTTACAGTGATTGAAAACACAGCGGAAATTTTTTTTTTTTTTTTTATAGCATTGACAAAACACTATAAACATAAGATAATACTGTTTTGCATATGAGTATATTAATTACCAGTTAATATAAAATATTTCATAATTTACATAAAACACAAAACTCGTAGCGATACCCATTATCCACTCATTCACAGTCCCTTGGCTCGCTACTCCATCTTGCATCATTTTCAGATAGCTGGTTCCTTACCTACAGCATAAACTTAAACAGTGAGCTAAAGCTCAGTAAGTACAACTCTTAAGCCGTAAAGAAAGTATAACATAGACATAACATACACAGAGCATGCATTGACCACATTATGCTTTCTTATTCTTATTCATTATGGGCCCTTACCTCGTGTGTTCGTATCCGGCGCGCGACTATGGATTGGTTGGGGCGGCCAAACCATATCCAACTCAACCCACAGTCCAACCCGACCTGGCGCGGGTGGTACGACACAGCGCTTAATGACTTACTTATTCTTACTATAAGTGAACATACATTCTGTTGTCACCTTTTTAATTCTATTATTTCTTACCTTAGCATAATTTATATTGCATACATGTTATCTAACACATAGCACAGAACACATCATGGAAATCTAGTAATATATACTAGTAGCTTATGCTGTAGACGGTGTTGTACTTACCGTCTATCCGTGTGTCGCTTGGCTACTCCTCTTCGAGCTTTAACTGCAGAATTCCTCCTGCTCGATCGAAGGACGTACATGAGATTTCTAATCTAATTCATGTGGGTTTTCGGTGATATGTCCCCCTAAAATAAAACCATGCATACATAGGGTGACTACCTTAGTAGTCTTATAGATCATAAATCGTGACCTAAAAGATTACGTTGGATATCCATTTTATACACTTAGCCCATATATAAACATGTCGGGTTAGATCAACACCAACCCTTGGGCTTTAATCCTAACTTATAGGTTAACCAAGGTTAACCCTTTGATTACTAACGTGAATCCCTATTCGGCTTACATTAGGGTTTTGGGACTAAGTCCCGATAACTCGGGTATAATTCCCGGTTATCTTCCGTCTTAACGTTTCTTTGAAATCTTAACTTAGAATCCATTTTCTTTAAAAACTTAACTTAAAATCCTTTTTCATAAAAGACTTAGCTTTTAAAACTTATCTTTAACTTTTTCGTAAAAATTCGTAAATCTTGGTCTATAATTTCATAAAATATTTAAGGGTCGGAAACTGCTTTTGGGACAGTTTCCATACTTGAAATATCGTGTTTAGTTCGAAAAACGTTTTTCCTAGAGTGGTTCTATAAAATCTTGCACAGAAATTCTTTGATTCCTGCGCAGTTTTGACATTTCAGTTTATAGTTAAAAATCCCTTTTGAATTTGAAAAAGTTTCCTTCACGAAAGTTCTAGCCCTCGAAGAGTTCTAAAACTTTCGTGTTTTGTAAAATTTCTGATTCTGTACCGATTGGTACCAGTTTTTAATCGAAAATGAGGTTAACTTTGAAATCCGAGTCTCACAGACCTCTTACGGGTTTTCTTGTAAAAGAAGGCTGTTGGAGCCTTATTTTGGAAAACTGGCCGCGTTGGCCGCTAGGAAACACCCTAGTCTACAACTTTCGTGTTTTAAGTTTTTGCCCATTCGGCCTCTAAAGGCCTGTAATCCGTGTTTTACCGAAACTGCTCCCTGGAACCCGAGAGCTAGTTTTGGTTCTTACATTTATTTTTACGTCCTAAGTCGCGGGTTCTAACTCGACCGCCCACATCGGGAGATAGTCAACATGCATGCAGCGCATCTAACGTCCCTTAACCCTACCATACAGCCCATGTGATCTTGCAACCCAAAAATCCGAACTCACTATCCTAGGGTTGCATAATCTCTAGCTTAGCATACATCACACATATTCATGCATTTGGCTCATAAAAATCATAACATACATGCACAAAACTAAATGACCTAATTTGGGGACATATTACCTAATTCAAAACCCTAACATGCCATTCTAGCAAACCAATCACATAGCATAATTTATGAGCATAAAATTAAACCAAACCACACCTAGAATCTACCTAATCAAGCACTTAAGCACACATGCACATCTAAGGCAGCAAATAAACATACATAGGAGCTTATGCTCTTACAAAAATTTTTGCATAAAATACACATAAATCATAAGCTTAAAACTCATTTAAACTTGGTAAAAAGCTTTTAAAAATTTTACCTCACAAGAAGTGGATTTCGGCTTAGGGTTTGGGATACCCGAAAAAATCCTGCTTGCACCAATGACTCCAAGGGTTCGGCTGCTCACCCTAAGTGCTCCAAAAATCAAATTTTTGGCTCCCTTATGGTCTCCTCTCCTTGCTCGGTCACTCTAGGGTTTCTAGCCCCAAAACTGAAATTTTTTCCCTCTTTTCTGATCACAAACCCGAGGGCTGTTCCAAGGGTGATTCAAGCTCCAAACTTGATCAAAACTCACTCTTTTGCTCACTAACAAACCCGAATCTCTAACCCTAATTTCTCCCTCAAAATTTGGTTTTTCCTTGTGTTTCCCCTGCACCAAACCCACGGCAAAAGGGCTGCTAGAGGCTGCAGAAAATTTTTCTTTTTCTTCCACTCGGTTCCTAGACTACCCGAAGCAAGGATGGTTGGCTTGAACTTGAAAAATTTTCTGATCACTCTCTCCCTCTCTCTCGGTTTCTTGAGCAGAAAATTTGCAAGAACTTAGTTGCATTTTTTGAATTAAAGTGAATAGAGAACACTTCTATTTATAGGCCAAGAAAGAACTCTCAAAAATCTCATTTTGACCCCAAAATTTTCAAAATTTTGGACTTGGAGCATGCTAGGTGTCCGGAGCAAGGGGAGTGCAAGACAACTCATGGTGAGTTGGCATAGTCCACATGTCACCTTGCTATTGGTCCAACACACCTCTTATAGAATAAAATAATGTTTTCTTTTTGAGATATCTTAAAAATTAAGGCTTTGTTTGGTAGAAAACTTTGAAACTTTGATTGTAAAAATTTAAATTCCAATACTGTAATTATTATTTTACAGTTTGGATTTTTCATATTTACAGTCAAAAAAATCGGATCGAAGATATTTTCTCAAATCCTTCTGCCTCATGATCTAATGTGGCGTGCTTGATTTTTCTAAGGTGGTTTTAGTTTTTAATAGTCATAAAAATTAGTTCCTGCATTATTTTTCATAAAACGCAGATCTTAAAATTCCTCCGTCACAATTTTGACAATTTTGGTCAAACTTTGACTTTTCGGTCAACAGTTGACTTTTTCGGTCAAAATGTTGACTTTTGTAGAATCGAGTCGATTTCACTCCTTTTTGTTCAAAAAGGCTATTTGCTTCTTCGAACAGTCATTTTTGAGTTTTATTAAGCTATAAAAACTCATAACACACATTAGAGCTCTGAACTAAGCTTTTTCATGAAATTGCATGTACTATTTACATTCAATTCTTTACAAAAGCTAGTTACATGAAAAACTAGACATCACAAAAAAGGTCTCCGAAAAATTGGAGAAAGAATGTTTTCGGTCCAATCTTTACAAGGAAGAATTTTGGATCAAAATTATGGAGCACAATATTTTAAATATTTGTGTGACACAAAGGAAATTATGTTGAAGAAGAAAATGACAACAAAACCTATGATTTAAAGGATGATCACATGTGTGTGACATCACAAGCCTTATGTGGCTTTGGGAGAAATTCTAGAAGGACTCTAGAACTCACTAGCCTCCCCTTTGCTCTCTCATTTTCGGCAAGCTCAAAGGAAAAAGAAAAGAAAATCAAGGACAAGAAGAATGGAAAGTCAAAGCCTTAAATTAAGGAATGATGTCTCATTTGAAAGCTAACTAAATGTGAGCTAGTTAAAGTAAAGAAATGGAGCTCTTTCCACTCCATAAAGGTTCGGTTACACACCCCCCTTCCCCTTCAAAAGTTCGGCAATGCACAAGAAAGGAAGACAAGAAAAAGCATGAGAAAAGATAAGGAAAAGAAAGCACAAAAGCATGAGAAAAGATGGAAAAGAAAGACAAGGCATAAAGCCATAAATCAAGGAAAAGTAACCAACCACCACATCTCCTTTTCCTTTAGCCAACTACTCCCTCTTTCCTTCAATAAAAATCCGGACACAAGGCCCCCATTCTCCCTCAAGATCCGGCTGCACACAAAGGGAAAAGAAGGCATGGGATAAAGCCCTTTTTTAAGGGAAAAAGGTGGGTCAACAAAGCCAACAAATGCAAGCCAACTACTCCTCTCTTTTCTCCACAAAATCAGCTGCTTGTCCCCCTCCTTTCCCCTTCAATTTTCGGCAGCAATCAGTCCATTCTCCCTTGGATTCGGCCAACTAAGAGGTGGATGGAATAGACTTGACATAAAGCTACTTTTGAGGAGGAAAGCAAGACATCAACCCTTCCTTTTTTCCATCACATTCGGCAGCTCTTTCCCTCCCATCTCCTCCATCATTTCTGCCAGTTTTGCAAGAATAAAACCGTGGGAGAGAGAGGGAGAAAGAGGAGAAGAAATCTGAAAAAAAATCTAAGGACTTGTGCTTGGTGATGTTCGGCTTTTCTAAGGGAGAATCAAGAAAGTTTTTGTGAGCCATGGAGACCCATTTTGGGGCAACAAATCCGTGAGCTTGGGGAGTGAAAGAAAGAGAGAAAATCTGGAATTTTCTTGAGGGAGACCATGCATGAAGTTCGGCTCTTAGAGATGAGCCAAGAAGAAGATTTTCGGATCCCTTGGTGGAGCCAAAATCCGTGAGCCAAGGAGCAAGCCATGGAACCAAGAGGAAAGATTTTAGTGCTTCTTGGAGCCAAAAATCCGTGAGCATGGAGGAAGGAAAAAGGTGAGTAAAAACTTGGATTTCTCATCTTGTAAAGCTCGGTTTTGATGAGCTAGAAGGAACTAACAAAAAGTGTTTGGATCCCATTTTGCATGATGAATCCGTGAGCCCCCAAAACCAAGGAGGAACCAAAAGAAGTTTTGAGGATTTTCAAACCCTAACTTGGGTTAAGGTAACCTCTTAAACTAATCTTGGATTTAAGCTCAAGATAAGCATTTTTCTTATGATTCAAGATGGGTTTGTAAGGACATAAGTCCATCTCTTTTTATAGCCCTTGATTTGGTGTATGTGCTTGATAGGGATTAGGGTTTGGTTGGCTTATTTTATGATGTTGCTTGCATGATTTTTATGCTTGAAAAATGACTAGGATGCATGCTAGATGTGTTATTTAAGTCCCCTAAATTTTGGTCATAAATCAGCCCTAAGGCAGTGGCTGATTTGCTTGAAGAAAAATGATGTATGTGATGATGGATCCAAGAGCTAGGACCATGCAACCCATAGACTAGGATTTTCGGTTTTAAGGGCTACATGGGTATGATGTATGGACAATAATGTATGCATGGGATGTTAGACACGTTGCTTGATGTATGTTTAAGCTCCCGATGTGATCGGTCGAGATAGAATCCGCAAACTAAGACGTAAAACCAGATTAACAACCGAAACTGCCATTTCGGAGTCGAAACTGGCCAGTTTCGGGAAAGTGAAATTATCAGGTCCTTAGAGGCCGAATGGGGTAAAAGTTAAAACACGAAAGTTGTTCGGAACAACTTTTACTAGAGAGTAGCGCCGACAGAATCTTAAAATAAGGCTCCAAATGCCTTCATTTTTATGAAAACCCGTGGCTAACTCCTGGAGCCAGTTTCACTCCGTTTTTCAGGATCACCCACATTCAAATGAAAACTGGTACTGATCTAGCCAGAACTGGGTTTTGTGTAAAACACAAAAGTTTTAGCATTTTTCGATAGCTACAACTTTCATGAAGACAAGTTTTTCGGAAAATGAACGGATTTTTAATCTGGGTTGTTTTTACGAAGAGTGCTCAGGGAATCCGAGAATTTCCAGCACTTGGTTTACAAAAACGTTTTCTAGAAAAATAAAAAGTGTCTCTAAAATGTTATTTTGACTACGAAAATCGTTCCAATGGCGATTTTCAGTCTGAAATGATTTTATGAAGCCCCGTTTTAAGAAAATGAATTTTTAGAGTTTTTGGGATTTTTCACCCAAAGTGTTCAAGTTAAGAAGAAAAATGAAATTTTCCAAGTTAAAAAGGAAAATGAGATTTTTCAAGAAGAAAGTGGAATTTTTAAGAGTTTAGAATTGAAATTCCACATTTTTCCAAGAAGTAAAGAAAGTGATGATTTTAGACAAGTATTTTCAAGAGTAATGAAGTAAGAGCTTTTTTCAAGCAAATTAATGAGATTTTTGGAAGATAATTGTATAATACTTTCCAAAAATAATGAAATGGGGTTTTAAGGTAAGAATGGGCAATCAAGCCGATTACGAACGGTAATCGGAATTATATCCGAGTTACTGGGCTAAGCCCATAGCCCAACGTTAGACCCAAAGGGGGTTGACCTTAGTTGACCACATGTTGACTTGGGTTGACCAAGAGTTGACTTTAGGGTTACCCAATATAACCCTAAAAGATACCAAGATTTATGAAATGGGCTAAGACCTAGGGTTATGGAAGAGATAATAACCCAATGGATTATGAACCAATAAAAGTAAAGTATAAGCCCATGAAGAAGGAAGTAACCAATCAGGCTTACAAGAGATATTAGAGGGGACATACAACACACACATCTAAGATTGCTCATAGATGTTGGTTAGGATACCAACATCGTATGTCACGATTTATGGTAAGATAAGTTAACCTTATCTTACACCTCGTTTGATTGAAACAGGAATAGGAACCTATTGAGATATCGCGAGGAATGTACGCCAAGAGCGTAGGACTTAAGGTAAGTACAAACCTCACCTGTGGTATGGAGAAAAATAATATGTATGTTCAAATATGCTATGTTTCAAGATATGTTAAAATGCTTTAAAGATGTCATGTTTTGAAGATGTTTTCAAGATGCCATGTGTTAAAGATGTCATGTTTTAAAGATGCCATGCTATGTTTTATGAACGAAATGTTAAGTATGTATGATATAGTGACATCATAATGTATGCTCACTAATGATAAGAAACTTGGTAAAAATACACAAGTAAGGTGTCGTACCAACCTCCGCCAAGGTGGAGGATTTTTATGTTAAGGGTACGTACACTATGGGGCCTATAAGAAAGATAAGGAAGTTAAAAGAAATGCATAAATGGAACATAAATGGTTCATGCATATGTTTTACGATGAAGTATGTTTTCAAGATGTTTAAATGTTTTGTGAGATCGCGTTTGTACTTGCTGAGCGTCAGCTCATCAGATATATTCCATACTGCAGGTTGAGATAAAAAGCTTGTAGCTTTACTTGGTGGGCTTGGAGATGATGCAGCGAGTGAAGGGCGGTGTGGGATACCACTACGCAATAATTTCCGCAATATGTTTAAAGTTATGAAGTTTTCATGTATGTTAAAAGTCAAGTTATGTTATGTATGTATGAAATGTTTCAAGGTATAATGCACAATTTTAGTGCATGGATTTCAAGTCGAGATTTTAAAATGAAATCCAAATTATGAAGTTCAAAGAAAGTTTTAAAACGATATTCAAAAGAAGTTTCAAAAAAAAAGTAAGTCGAAGAAAAAAAAAAGAAAAAAAAAATTCATTCCGCATTTTTTTTCAAGTAAGTTATGTATGAAGTATGAATGTGACGGTTCCGGCGCCCCGCATCCGCGCGGTCGGCCCCGCGTTGGGTGTCAGGTGGATGGTTCGGGGCGTCACATATGAAGTAAGAGTTTTTACAAGCAAATAAATGGATTTTTGGAAGATGATTATATAATGCTTTCCAAAAATCAAGAAATGGAGTTTTAAGGTAAAAATGGGTAATCAAGCCGACTACGAACGGTAACCGGAATTATGTCCAAGTTACTGGGCTAAGCCCAAACCCCAACATTAGACCCAAGGGGGTTGACCTTAGTTGACCACATGTTGATTTGGGTTGACCAAAAGTTGACTTTAGGGTTACCCAATATAACCCTAAAGGATACCAAGATCAATGAAATGGGGTAAGACCTAGGGTTATTGAAGAGATAATAACCCAATGGATTATGAACCAAGAAAAAGTAAAGTACAAGCCCATGAAGAAGGAAGTGACCAATCAGGTTTACAAGAGATATTAGAGGGGACATACAACACGCACATCTAGGATTGCTCATGGATGTTGGTTAGGATACCAACATCATATATCATGATTTATGGTAAGATAAGGTAACCTTATCTTACACCTCCATTGAAACAGGAATAGGAACCTGTCGATGGATCTTGAGGAATGTTACGTCAAGAGCATAGGACCAAAGGTAAGTACAAACCTCACCTGTGGTATGGAAAAATAGTAATGTATGTTCAATTATGAAATGCTATGTTTAAATGCTATGCTTTTAACGATGCTATGTTTTAAAGATATCATGTTTTAATGAGGCCATGATTTAAAGAATTTCAAGTTTTAAAGAATGCCATATTTTAACGATGCCATGTTTTAAAGCGGCCATATTATGTTAAAATATGTCATGTGCATTATAAGTTATGATTTTGTGACATCATAAGGTATGTTCACTAATGATAAACCACTTGGTAAAAATACACAAGTAAAGTGTCGTACCAACCTCCCCCAAGATGGAGGATTTCTATGTTCAAATTATGGATTCGCCCTCTCGTTGATGCGGGAGGGTGTAATCACTCATGTTTCCCAGAGCAGTTAGGGACCTTGCAAACCCTAACTGTATCTGGAGGCGCGCTATATGTTAAGGGTACATACACTATGGGGCCCATATGAAAGATAAGTACAAGTTAAAAGGAAATGCATAAATGAACATAAATGGTTCATGCATATGTTTTATGATGAAGTATGTTTCAAGATGTTTAAATGAAATGTTTTGTGAGATCGCGTTTGTACTTGCTGGGCGAAAGCTCATCAGATATATTCCATACTGCAGGTAGAGATAAAAAGCTTGTAGCTTTACTTGGTGGGCTTGGAGATGATGCAGCGAGTGAAGGGCGGTGTGGGATACCACTACGCAATATTTTCCGCATTACGTTTAAGTTATGAAGTTTTTCATGTATGTTAAGTATGAAGTTAATTATGTATGAAATGTTCAAAGTACGATGCACAATTTTAGTGTATGGGTTTCAAGTCAAGATTTTAAAATGAAATCCAAGTTTTGAAGTTCAAAGAAAGTTTTAAAATGATGTTCAAAAAAAAAAAAATAGAAGAAAGAAAAAAAAAATTTATTCTGAAATTTTCAAAGCAAGTTAAGTAAAAGCAAGTAAAGGTAAAGGTGACGGTTCCGTTTCACCCGCTCGCGTGGTCGGCACCTACGTGGGTGGTGGTTCGGGGCGTCACATTGGTGGTCGGAAATTGTGGAGAAAAACCAAAGAGGGAAACCGGATTTTGTAGAAAGCAAGGGGAAAAAAAGTTTGGATCTAAACCTAGCACCAACCTTTGTGTTGATTAAGGTAATCCTCCTTAGTTCCCTAAGCTTTTCAATTAAGTTTCAATTCAAAATTTAAGTGTATTTCCAAATTTAGATTGTAAGAGCATAAGTTCATTTTAATTTCTTATGCCCTAGCTTAGATTTTTAGATTTGTGCTTGATTAGGTATTAGGTTGTTTTGATTTATGTTATTATGCATGATTATGTTGATATGGTTGCATGATTTTAGGGTTTGCATGTATGTTTTATGATGTTAGTTGTATGTCCCCAATGTGCCTAAGAAGTTATAGGCTATGCATGAGTTGAAAGAGTTAGGTTATTAGCGTGAATGATGTATGGATATGCAAACCCAATTTTTACAAATCCTAACTTGGTGCAAGAACACCCAAGGGTTTGCATGAAAATGTATGGATGTATGATGATGAGATTTTACATTAGAAAGCACTGCATGATTGCTGTAGGCTCACGGTTGTGATCATTTTACGTAGGGTGCGCGTAAATTGAACGTAAAAACGGATTTAAGTAAGAAACTGCCAGTTCGGGTAAAACTGGATAGTTTTCTGGAAAGACGGTTTTGAGGCCCTTAGAGGTGGAATTTGGAAAAATTTAAAACATGAAAGTTGTAGAGAAGGGAAATTCCTAGGGAGAGACATGGACAGTTTTCAAAAATAAGGCTCTAATGGCCTTGTTTTTTACAAAAATCCGAATCTCGTCATGCCCAGACTTTATGCACGACCAGGCAGGTTCAACAGGGGAAATGAGTAGGTTAGAGACCTAACTGGGTCTTGAGTAAAACACAAAAGTTGTAGGGTTTTTCGAGGTCTAAAACTTTTGTGAAGAAAACTTTTTCAGATTGAATACAAATTTTTAAATATAATTGGATTCCAAAAACTGTGCAGGAAACAGGAAATTCCTGCACAGGATTTTCTAAAACAGGAAAAGGACATTCCTGCACATAAACTGATAATTGGCTGTATGAAACTATTCCAAAGGCAGTTTGCAACACTTAACAATTTTTACAAGCCTACTCAAAGAGTTACAATTTTTGATAAGTTGAACAAGGATTTTTGTATATAAAGAAAGATGGACAAGGAATACTAGGGTTTTTCCAAGATAAGAAAAAATAAGTTAATGGACCACAAGTTATCTTAAAAACTTGGTAACAAAAGAATGACCAACGAAGGATACCCGAGTTACTGGACTAGGCCCAAAACCCAAGGTTACCTATAGTAACCCAATAGGATATAATTTAAGAATTTGGGCTTTAGCAACCCAAAAAGATTGACCCAAGTTTGACTTAGGCTCACACCAAAGGTTACCCAATGTAACCTAACAATATGCTAAGTATGTCAGTTAGGCCTAAAACCCTAAGGTTACATTTAGTAACCCAATAAGTTGTCATAAGCATGTGTAGGAGGACATATAACTAAGATTTCTCAGAGATGTTGGTTAGGTTACCGACATTTTATGATTATAATTTATAGGATCCTTACCCTATGTCCTTTTAAATAGCAGGAAGTAACCTATTGTTGCGACCTGATTTGGAGCAACAAAACCTAAGACATAGCATATCAGGTAAGTATAAACCTCACCTACAGTATGAAAAATAGTAAATACTATTTTCAAGTATATGACATGTTTTCATGTATGCCATGTTATGTCAAGTTATGTTATGTCATGTTATGTCAAGTCATGTTATGCCATGTTATGTCAAGCTATGTTATGCCATGTCAAGTCATGTTATGTCATGTCAAGCCATGTTATGCCATGTTAAGTCATGTTAAGCCATGATATGACAAGTTATGCCATGTTGTAATAAATTAACATGTCACAAGTTACTTTATGCTTTTCATCTTAAGTCATGCTATGTCTATGTATTATATGCATCATGACTAATAAGATCACATGTAAAGAATCTTAGTCTTGGTAAATTAACAATACTAAGACTAAACTAAGACAAGTAAAGTGTCGTACCAACCTCCCGCCAGATTGTGGAGGATTATACAAGTTTCAAGTTACCAAAACCTTCCACCAGATCATGAAGGTTTACATGATTTCCAAAATTGTTAAGGACCTTGCAAACCCTAACTTTCTGTGGATTGTGCGCATTTGGTACGTATACAAGGGGCCCATATGTTAAGCAAGATAATAAGTTTAAGTCAATAATTGATCATAAAAGATTTATATTTGAACTTAATTGGTTCATGCATAAGTTGCACGATATTTGTTATGTTTTGTGAGATTATGTTTGTACTTGTTGGGTGAAAGCTCATCAGTATATTTCATACTGTAGGTAAAAAGCCTGTAGCTTAATTGGTGGGCCATGTGGACGGTGCGACGAGTGAGGGGCGGTGTGGGATACCACTACACAAGTTTTCCAGAAACTCTTTTGAGTCGATATATATGTATATGCTGGAAAAATCGGATCCGGTATCGGAGTTACGGCGCAGCGGAAGTTTTAAAAATTTTTATGCCGTTTCCGGAAAAGAAGCTCATGATGCATATAACAATAAATTAAATTCATGATCAAACGTACCTTATCTCTTGGATTCCATAATTGCTAGAGCGTTTGACCAATGTGTCTTCTCTACTATTCTCGAGTTCCACGTCTCAGAGTGTGTGTGGGCACACGTTCTATGAATCCAAGCAACCGGTAATACTTTCCGAAGTCTAGATCCCTCCTTCTCAATTCCGATGATCCTCGTTGAGAATTTGATCCAACTTCTTTCTTCAAAACTACAAAACAAGAACCGGTTAACCTCCTATGAAAAATTATCACTCGGTTTAACCTTCCTTGCAGTTTTGATTCAATGGAATTTTCTTTCTTTTTCTCCTCACAAGAAAGCCGAATTTTTGATGTGGAAGAAACCTAAAATATTTTTTTCTTCTCACTAAAAAAACGTTTTCCTCTTTAAAAATTATTAAAAATTGGTTTTTCAAAAACTCCTAGCCTTTATATAGTATTCCAATCCTTTTCAAAATTTATCTCCTACTTGAAAAATAATTAATAATTATTTTCCGGATAAATCTTAAACCAAAAGATCATACAACTTTAGGGCTAGATTCATTGGACCTAAAAACAATTTTTCAAGAGGAAATCTCAACTAAAAATTCGGCCACAAGTGAGATGGATCATGATTGGTTGTTCAAATTTTAAATCAAGAATCTAGACTAGTCAAAAGATCCTAGTCCTATCTTGATTCAAATTTCTTTTAAACCTTTTCGAATTTAAATAGGATTCACATATTTGAATAAATATTTTCCATAAACATTATCCATATTAATTAATTTAAATCAATGAAATATTTCAAATTTTCTTTCCTCACAAAAACCATGCACCTATTTAATTAGGAAAGAAAAATCCATGAAATAATCTCCATTATTTAAACCAATTAATAATTTAATGTTAGGAATATATTTAAATAATTTTGAAACAAAATTTTCTTCCCTCCATACAATTAAAAAACGTGCACCTATTTTAATTAGGAGAGAAAAATTTTGTTTTCCAAAATTCAAACACAATCTTATTTTCAAAATTCAAATTAACCAATCACATGTTGACAAATCATTTGTCTACAAATTTCACATGTCCAATCCTTTCTAGATTGCATGTTAGAGAGTACCATGTCTTGATAGACATTTCTAAATTCCATTTATAATTTACCGATCTCATTAGGAACAAATCCCGAGACGCTTCGTGGAACTGTATGAGCTAATAGAGGGACCCGATGGAAATATGTAAAGAGGCTCCTATAATTGTGAAAAATTAATCCCAGATTAATTATCCATCAATTATCAACTTCAAAACTATTCCACTAAAAGTTTGAAGCTGAACTCCTGTTTACATACCGTATTACGAAAGCTCTCTCACGTAGTGCTTCTTCCATGATTTATTCATCGCTTGCTTAATCCCCATATGTTATCCATGATTGAATTAAGGACTTTTTCCGTTTTAACTTTTCAATCATTTTAACTTAAAGTTCCATTATTCTCCATTGAAAGAACCACCAATTGTAAAACCATACAATTGGTAAACCATCAGAGAACACAAAGTAAACCGATGGCCAAGATCTTGTTATACTATCTTTCAATCCCTGAATAATGCCTTTAAGTAGATAACATTTACTATCGTTAAGATAGCTATGGATTCCGTATCTATGAATATTGATTTCTCCATCCATAAGTCATGCACCCAAAACACAAGTATGTTGACCATGAATTAACAGTGTCTCACCTTTAGTGCATGAAAGTAGATAAGTCATGGATGCGAACTCAAGTAATCATTTCAGGATTAAGATTAATGCATGATGATGATCAAAGCATCATTGATTCTTATAAACGGAATTATTAAACCGAATCAAATAACACTTTATGTCCAGTCCAATGTCATACCTCAATACTGGTATACATTAAAGTTTCTACTCGGAACCTATCCGATGGTCAAGACAAACCATCCCTCCAAGGAAGTAGACAACCTTTACAATCTTATCATGAATAAGATCCCCAAATTTTATTCCGTTGATTGCGGACTATTTATTTAGACTGTTATCGAATTACCACGTCTTCTATGCATACCCCGTATACATATGGTAATTCGATATATTACCAATAGCCTAGGAGTAACAAATGAAAGTAAATAGGACACAACTTATTAAACATAAATAATTTCCTCTTATTTATATCAAAATGTCATATTTACAGAAAATCCCTAATATTGATTTTCTATCCTTATGGCACCTATAAATCCCAACAGTATATATCTTAAAATAAATTATGTTATGCAGTATACATGGAGTTTGAAGACTCGAGTAAATTATATATGTCTTTTTATTTCAGTAAGTATACACGGCAAGTTTACTGTATGAGCTAATCTATTTATATATGCTTTAAAGAAAAAAAAATATTCTTAAATTTTCAAGTAAGACCAAGATGGAGTATAAGTATGTATGTTAACGGCCCTATGTAAGTTGGAGCGTTACAATTCCTATACTGCTTGCTATAATGCAGTATCGTCAAATTCAAACTTTTGACTTTTCTGGTCAAACTTTGACCTGGCAAGATCAAAAATTCTAATTCTGCCTTTTTCCTCAAAAGGCATCATGCTTAACTAAACAAGCTATTTTTGAGTCTTATTATGCTATAAGAACTCAAATATATTTGATAAAATCATATATGACATTTCACATAAATATTCATTTTTCCTCTTCGAGGAAATCATGAATAAATCAATAAGGGTGGTTATTACATCGGGATCCGATTTGTAATCGAGAATGAACACACTGTGGGTGTCTACAGTAATTGGGTTGGTGCCTTCCTTAGTAAGGGCGTGAAATTGCTTTGATTTGCCCACAATGGAAAGGAAGTAAATAGAGTGTTCATTTAGATGTACTTATAAACGACTTTACTAGCGTAGAAAGTGGCTCCAAAAATCTGTTTTAATGTGATCCAAACTGTTGACCACTTGGTCAACTTAATTTGGTATTTTAGAACTCAGCCTCACCCACACAATGAGATGATTTGGTGACAACACTTCGGAAGAGAGAGATCGGCCTTAGCATGCCTTGGTGCTAAGTTTAGGATTGTACAATTAGGGTTTGGATTAATTAAGCATTCATCGAGGTGTTTGAATTATTTGAGTTCAAAAGTGTAAAAACTTTAAATGTGTTCAGAAAAAAAAAATATCAATATGGAACTTGTTTCATTTGTCTTAAAATTCTATGCAATTTAAAAAAAATCATCTTATTTAAAATTGTCTATGCAAAGTTATAAACTTTAAAAGTTTGAGTTACAAAACTGTATGAATAGTAAAGCTAAAGGAAAATGACAAAAATTAAATTGTAAAATTAAGGTTTGAATTGGAGATCCAAACACAAACTTAGAATTTTCAAATGAACATTGATGAGGGCCGAGACTTTTATTTTTATTATTTTTTGCTGTAGACAAACAAATGAAGGTTCTTGGATATGTCTCACAAATAGGGAGGGAAGTGTGGAAATTTATATGATTTATCCATTTAAAATAACATCCCAATTAAAAAAAATGTCTATATCTTTTTTCCATTCTATTAATGTAAAGCTGATGTAATAGAATTTTAAACAACTAACTTACTTTGAACTTAAAATCTAAAATGTCTTTAGAATTGATAATAAATACCAAAACATTACAAAATAAAAATGATATTAAAGAAGGATAGGTTTATTGTAATAACTAGCTTTTTACGATATTACGAAATCCTTTTTAAGGAATTTAAGATGTACCATGAAGGTATTTATGAAAAAGCCTGATTAGGGTTTTTATCAAGTTTTGTGAGCTCTTATAATCTTATAAGACTTAATAATGAATTGCTTAGTCAAGCATATGACCTTTTGAGCAAAAAGGTAGAAAATTTTTTTATGATTTTATGATGGTCAAAGTTTGACCAGAAAAGTCAAAGTTTGACCAAAAAAGTCAAAGGGTTGACTATGACGATACTGCATGTATGGCAAGCAGTATGAAAAATATATTGCGAAAAACTGTCATTACAGACAAGATAGTAAGAATAAAATTCAAAACCACTATAGAAAAATCAAATACATTAATTAGGACATTAAGGGCTACATGGTTTAAAGTTATAAGAAAAATTTTTACGTAGTCCAATTATACACAGATGAATTCTAGACTGCAGTCCAGTATAACAATATGTATTATTAGTAAGAACAGTATTGAAAATATCTGTGTTAGCATAAAAATGGACTGCATATTAAGAGAAAAGCCAAACAAGGCCTAAGAGGGAGGACACCTCACTATGGATAATTATGTGATTTTTTGGAATTAAGGAAATTATAGAAAGAATTAGAAACTTGCTCTCCAAGCAAGCTTCATGGCCGGCCACATGTAGGGGGTAATGGGCAATTATTTTTGTTTCAAGGACTTACAAGCAAATTTTAGATTAAAAATAAATTCAAAAATTAATTATTTTCACCTATAAATAGGTGAAGGGGGGCTCATTTGGTTCACAAAAATGAGAAAATACCCCTAAACCATGCCCAAATATTTCCTCACCCTCTCCCCCTAAAATCCGTACCCAAGTAAAGAAATAAAGAAAGAAAAAAAAAAGTGAAGAAAGAAGGAGCAAGGTGGTGGTCGGATTTTGGTGAAGCACCAACTAGGGTGGCAGAAAATTTTGGAACCCCATCAAGCCTAAGGAGGCCGGTTGTGGTGGAGAGCGAGGGGGGGAGAAAGTTTGAACCAAATCTAGTCCAATCTTTGTGATTGATCAAGTTAATTCCCCTTTCATACCCTACGCTTTTCAATTTAAGTTTCAATTGGAAATTTAAGTGTATTTTCAAGTTGGATTGTAAGAGCAAAAGCTCATTCTATTTCCATTGCCCTAGTTTAGAAATTTTTAAATTTGTGCTTAATTAGGTGATTAGGTGGTTTTCATTTACAAGCTATGTATGATTATGTGATAAGGGTTGCATGATTCTAGGATTTGCTTGTATGCTTCATGATATGGTTGTATGTCCCCAATATGTTTAAGAATGTTGTAGGTTAGGTATGTTAGGTTATTAGCTTATGTTGAATGGATATGCAAACCCAAAATTTTTACAAACCCTAGTTTGGTGCAAGAACACCCAAGGGTTTGCATGTGAATGCATGGTTATGTGATGATGAGATCTTACGTTAGAAAACACTGCATGACTATTATAGGCTATCAGTTGCAACCGGTTGAGGTAGAGTGTGCGTATTAAGAACGTAAAAATGGACTTAATCAAGAAAACTGCCAGTTCGGGTAAAACTGGTCAGTTTTCTGGAAAGCTGGTTTTGAGGCCCTTAGAGGCCGATTTTGGAAAAACTTAAAGCATGAAAGTTGTAGAGAAGGGTTTTTCCTAGAGGGTTGAATTGGCAGTTTTCAAAAATAAGACTCCAATGGCCTTGGTTTTTACAAAAATCTGAACCTGGTCATGCCCAGACTTCATGCACAGCCAGGCTGGTTCAATAGGGGAAATGAGTAGGTTAGAGACTGAACGGGGTCTTGAGCAAAACACAAAAGTTGTAGTGTTTTTCGAGGTCTAAAACTTTCGTGAAGGAAACCTTTTCGGATTCAACATAGATTTTGAAATAAAATTGGATTTCAAAAACTATGCAGGAAACAGGAAATTCCTGCACAGGATTTTCTAAAACAGTACAGGAAAAGGACATTCTTGCACATACACTGATAAATTGGCTATGGGAAACTGTTCCAAAGGCAGTTTCCAACACTTAGTAACTTTTACAAACCCTACTCAGAGAGTTACAATTTTTGGATAAGTTGAAAATGGATTTTTGCATATAAAGAATTGGACAAAGAAAACTAAGTTTTTCCAAAGCAAAGAAAAATGAGTATTGGACCACAAGTTATCTTAAAAACTTGGTAACAAAGTAATAACCAATGGTAACCGGGAAGGATACCCGAGTTACTGGACTGGGTCCAAAGCCCAAGGTTATGTATAGTAACCCAATAGGATATAACTTAGGAGTATGGGCTTTAGCAACCCATTAGGAGTTGACCCAAGTTTGACTCATACCAAGGGTAATCCAACGTAACCTACCAAGATACTAAGTTTGTTAGTGGGCCTAAAACCTAGGGTTACTCCTGGAAACCTAATGGATTATGGATTGAAGATGAAAAGGCTTAGGCCCAAGGTTAGGAATAGTAACCTAACACTATTCATGTATGCTTGGACTTAGTACCCAAGGTTACTGTAAGTAACCTAATAAGTTATGATCTAAGTATGGTAGGCCATGAACTCTAGGGTTACTTGTAGTAATCAAGTAAGTAATCATATGTATGTATGGGGGACATATAACTAAGTACATGTATAGATGTTAGTTAGGTTACCAATATTTTTTGATTATGGTTTATAGAATCCTTACCCTATGTCCTTTTATAATAACAGGAGGTAACATGTTGTTGCACCCTGATTTAGAGCAACACAGTACAGGACATAGCGTACGAGGTAAGTACAACTCCGCCTACAATATAGGCTCTTTGTTGTATTACTTGCCTGATGTGTTGTATGCCATGATATAATATGATTTGTTTAAATTTTATGTGATGATATGTTATGATGGATGACTGGTTTAAGGTTTATGACATGTGATGATATGACTTATACATTATCTATGTGTGACATTATGAAGCATATTCACCAAATCATATGAAAGACTAAGACCAAGAATGAAATGATGAAAATTAAGTATGATGGCAATCAAGCTTGCCTATGTCGTACCGACCCACGTTAGGTCGGGTTTGGTCTATGTTTGAGTTGGACTGGACTGGCTGCCCCAACCACTCCATAGCTACGCGCCACGGTATGGACACTTATGTTAAGGGGCCCATTAGTATGTTAAGTTATGAATGAATAAAAAAGCATAACGAAGTATAATTGGTTCATGCATTGATTTGTGTCGCGGATGTAATAGTTGTACTTGCTAAGCGAAAGCTCACGTCTTACGTCTATACTGTAGGTAAGCAACCTAGCGGCAATCTGTGATGCAAGATGGTGGAGCATGGCACTGCTAGCTGTGAAATGTGGGATGGTGGTCAGTACGCGTTTTGTTTATTTTATGTGTATTATTTTATGTTCAAGGTTTTTATTTAGTGAACGTTTATACGTACGAACACTTTCGTGTGAGTTCGTGCCGTATAAAAAAAATTTTCGCTAATTACATAAGTAAGTAAGTAAGTATGAACGATATGTTATGTACAGTTGCGGCCTGCGTTAGGCGGGTCGTTACAGAATTGGTATTAGAGCGATTTCCTGCCTTCCAATTTCACAGTCTGCCTGCCATCGCCACCATCGTTATAAGTTAAATTTTTATTTTATGCATAAATATTTATTATGCAATTATGCTATGGTAGATTATACGATATGGACCCGGATCGAGTATACGATGATCGGGATGTGGCATTTATATTTTATGGGATGCAGCCCTTATTATTTGACGGGACACGTCCGACCACGTCATTAGCAGCATGGCTATACGACATGGAGTCGGTCTTTTGTATATGCCATATTAAGGCTCGCCTTCAGGTCTCGTTAGCCAGTAGATGCCTAGTATTGGATGCTAGGTTATGGTGGATGACGTTAGGAGAGCGAACGATTGCCGAGACGATCATTGGCAGATTTCCGTGCCCTAATGATTGCATGTTATGGGCCTCTACTAGACGAGGATGCTGATAGACCTTATCGTGACCCCGAGATCTACCGTGACATGTACCTCGGGTGATATCTCAGTTACGTAGCGGATTGGCATGCTTACCCATACGAGTCTATGGGCCATTACTGTCGGATATTTCAGGAGGCGATGTTACCTCACATTCCGTAGGATTTAGACAACCCAGAGCTGCAGGAATGACAGTGGGGAACATGATCGACGATAACATGGAAGCCAAAATCATCACCCACATGATGCAAGCCGACGCCTTTGTGGATGACTATTAGGTACCCGTCAATGATGCCGGGATGGGGGAGCCACTGCACGAGGCAAGCCCAGTATTTCTAGAGGATCTGATTCCAGCAGTTTCATTGCAGGAGGTACCGCCCCAGGAGGCAGAGGCTGATGTAGGCGCTGATGATCCGGACCTTGCTGATTTTATGGCTGCTCCGGAAGATCAAGCCGAGGATCCCCCAGTTATCGTCATTTCAAGTGATGACGAGGAAGAAGAAGAAGAAGAAGAAGACATAGAGGAAGAGTTTGAGGAGGATATGGAAGAGCAAGAGCAAGGAGGATGGGTGGTAGATGTAGAGGACTTCGAGGACGACCCGGAGGAGATTTTGTTCGATGACGAAGATTGGGATGTAGACTCCGACACTTCCTCCGTGGTTACAATCGAGTATATAGATTAGACATAGATCGACCCGTGTATATCTTTTTGACCTTAGGACTGACTTGTATTAGTTTATTCTTTTTGACGATAGGATTGTATGTATGTATGATGGTAAAGTGGTAGCCACTTCCATCTCAGTTTTGATCATGTATGTATAGTACGATGTAAAGGATATGTACATATGATATTGTAAATACAATGTACTTTTTGTAAGTATACAAAAAGACAATTCAAGTATGAGATGTATGTTATGCAAGATGTTATGTTATGATTACGAATGTTATGATAAGTTATGATAAGAGTACGATGTGATATGATAAGTATGATAAGGCTATGATACGATGTATTAAGATATGATATGATAAGTCATGCATGAAAGAAAGAATATTAGTAGTACGATAATATATTTTCTTGTGATAAAATAGGAAATTAGAAGATGGTACGTCAATGCAGAACAGTGCCCCTAAATCCGCCTGAGCCAGATATGGCAAACGTTGTAGCCAATTTGCAACGGCAGTTGCTTGAACAGCAACAAGAGACGAATAGGCTTCAAGAACAGATAGCTTGTATGAACTAGATGTCTCAGGCTAACGAAGTTCCACGTCAAGTTCACCAGGTACCCTCGGTAGCGCCTCAGGTACCGGAGGTTCAGCAAGAGGTTCCACGGAATGTTGAAGTTCCGTTAGCACCGTTGGAATTCCAGTGAACCCAAAATTATGACGAAGGAATTTTAAGATCTGCGTTTTGTGAAAAATAATGCAGGAACTAATTTTTATGACAGTTAGAAACTAAAACCACCTTAGAAAAATCAAGCACGCCACATTAGGTCATAAGGCAGAAGGATTTGAGAAAAGACTTTCGATCCGATTTTTTTTTACTGTAAATATGAAAAATCCAAACTGTAAAATAATAATTACAGTATTGGAATTTAAATTTTTACAATCAAAGTTTCAAAGTTTTTATCCAAACAAAGCCCTAAATTTTTAAGATATCTCAAAAGAAAATATTATTTTATTCAACAAGAGGTGTGTTGGACCAATAGCAAGGAGACATGTGGACTTTGCCAACTCACTATGAGTTGTCTTGCACCCTCCAATATCCGGACACCTAGCATGCCACAAGCCCAAAAATTTGAAAATTTAGGGGTCAAAATCCTATTCTCAAAAGCTCACAAAGTTATCTATAAAAGGAGATGGTTTTCTCTATTCATTTTAATGAAAAAATGCAACTAAGTTCTTGCAAAATTTTAGCTCAAAAATCCGAGAGAAAAGGGAGAGTGAGATCAGAAAATTTTTCAAGTCTAAGCCATTCATCTTGCTTCGGGTAGGCTAGAAACCGAGTGGAAGAAAAAGAAAAAAAAAAAAAAATTCTGCAGCCTCTAGCAGCCCTTGTTGCCGTGGGTTTGGTGCAGGGGAAACACAAGAGAAAAACCAAATTTTGGGGTAAAAATTAGGGCTAGAGAGTTCGGGTGAGTGAGCTAGCAAAAGGAGTGAGAATTGATCAAGTTAGGAGCTTGGATTTGGCTCCAAACAGCCCTCGGGTTTGTGGGAGAAAAGAGAGGAAAAAATTTCAGATTTGGGGCTAAACTCTCTTGAGTGTCCGAGCAAGGAGAGGAGACCGTAAGGGAGCCAAAAATTTGATTTTTGGTGCGTGTAGGGTGAGCAGCCGAACCCTTGGAACCAAGTGGTGCAACCAGAAAATTTTCGGGTACCCAAACCCTAGCCGAAAGTCACTTCTTGTGAGGTAAAATTTTAAAAAGCTTTTTGTCAAGTTTAAATGAGTTTTAAGCATGTGATTTATGTGTATTTTTATGCAAAATTTTTGTAAGAGCATAAGCTCCTATGTATGGTTTATTGGCTGCCTTAGATGTGCATGTGTGCTTAGTGCTTGATTAGGTAGATTCTAGGTGTGGTTTGGTTTAATTTCATGCTCATAAATTATGCTATGTGATTGGTTTACTAGAATGACATGTTAGGGTTTTGATGTAGGTAATATGTCCCCAAATTAGGTTATTTAGTTTTGTGCATGTATGTTATGTTTTTATGAGCCAAATGCAGGAATGGTGTGATGTATGCTTAGCTAGAACACGTAAGTTTTCCAAAATAAGGCTCCAACAGCCTTCTTTTACAAGAAAACCCGTAAGAGGTCTGTGAGACTCGGATTTAAAAGTTAACCTCGTTTTCGATTAAAAACTGGTACCAATCGGTACAGAATCAGAAATTTCTCAAAACACAAAAGTTTTAGAACTCTTCGAGGGCTAGAACTTTCGTGAAGGAAACTTTTTCAAATTCAAAAGCGATTTTTAACTATAAACTGAAATGCCAAAACTGCGCAGGAATCCAAGAATTTCTGTGCAAGATTTTTATAGAACCTTACTAGGAAAAACGTTTTTCACACTAAACACATTATTTCAAGTATGGAAACTGTCCCAAAAGCAGTTTCCGACCCCCAAATATTTTATGAAATTATAAGGCAAGATTTACGAATTTTTACGAAAAAGTTGACAAGATGAAGTTTTAAAAGCTAAGTGTTTTTATGAAGTAGGAATTGAAAGTTAAAGTTTTTAAAGGAAATGGTTTCTAAGTTAAGATTTTCAAAGCAATGTTAGGACGTATGATAACCGGGAATCTATACCCGAGTTATCGGGACTTGGTCCCAAAATCCTAAAGTAAGCCGAATAGGGATTCAAGTTAGAGATCACAAGGGTTAACCTTGGTTGACCCATAAGTAGTTGATCAAAGCTCAAGGGTTGGTGTTGATCTAACCCGACATGTTTAGATATGGGCTAAGTGTATAAAATGGATATCCAACGTATCTTTTTAGATCATGATTCATGATCAACAAGACTACTAAGGTAGTCACCCTCTATGTATGCATGGTTTATCTTTAGGGGGACATATCACCGAAAACCCACATGAATGTTGGTTAGTCACCAACGTGTTATGAGTTAGATTAGAAATCTCATGTACGTTCTTCGATCGAGCAGGAGGGATTCTGCAATTAAAGCTCGAAGAGGAGTAGTCAAGCGATACACGGATAGACGGTAAGTACAACACCGTCTACAGCATAAGCTACTAGTATATATTACTAGATTTCCATGATGTGTTCTGTGCTATGTGTTAGATAACATGTATGCCTTATAAATTATGTTATGTATATGATTATTATGCTAAGGTAAGACATAATAGAATTAAAAAGGTGACAACAGAATGTATGTTCACTAATAGTAAGAATAAGTAAGTCAGTAAGCGCTGTGTCGTACCACCCACGCCAGGTTGGGTTGGACTGTGGGTTGAGTTGGATATGGTTTGGCCGCCCCAACCAATCCATAGTCGCGCGCTAGTTACGAACACACGAGGTAAGGGCCCATAATGAATAAGAATAAGAAAGCATAATGTGGTCAATGCATGCTCTGTGTATGATTGTGTCTATGTTATACTTTCTTTACGGCTTAAGAGTTGTACTTACTGAGCTCTAGCTCACTGTTTGAAGTTTATGCTGTAGGTAAGGAGCCAGCTATGTGATAATGATGCAAGATGGAGTAGCGAGCCAAGGGACTGTGAATGAGTGGATTATGGGTATCGCTACGTGTTTTGAGATATTATGTAAATTATGAAATATTTTATATTAACTGGTAATTAATATACTAGTAAGCAAAACAGTATTATTATATGTTTATAGTGTTTTGTGAATGCTATAAAAAAAAAAAAAATTTCCGCTGTGTTTTCAATCCTAGTAAGTAAGTTTATATTATGAATGTATGTTAGTAAGTACGGTAACGGCCTACGCTAGGTGGGGCGTTACAAGAGTTGGTATCAGAGCGGTTCCCTTGCGACACGAATTCACAGTTGCCTGACATCGCCTCCATCATTGCAAGTAAGTTTAGATTTCTTTCTTATATGCTATATGGTTTATATGCAATAGTGTTTATGGTTATATTACGTGATATAGACGCGGTATCATGGACACGACGCAAGTGAAGAGGGATCGGGATGCTGTAGTTTCTTTTTACCGATCGCAGCCTCAGTACTTCGATAGCACCAGACGATCAGTATCGATCAGCATATGGCTTCATGATATGGAGCAGATCTTCACGATGTGTCACATCGAGGAGCACTTACAGGTCACCCTAGCCAGCCGATGTCTGATTGGTGATGCTAGGATATGGTGGATTACATTAGGAGAGCCGCAGCTACCCAGCCGTACTTGGGCACACTTTCGTGCAGTCGTGGTGAGCCGATATGGTCCACTTCCAGCACGAGGAGCTGATGAGCCGATTCGTGATCCTGCGATATACAAGGACATGCGACTTACTCGCTATCAGATGATGTCACAGGATTGGCACGCCTATCCAGGGGAGACTATGGTCCACTACTGTTGGAGATTCCAGGAGACGATGCTTCCTTATATTCCCCAGGATATACCAGAGCCCGAGTTACAGGCGTTGATGCTCCTACGGAATGGAGTACCGACACACATCAGACAGTCAGTTCCATCACCCCGCCGTGAGATGACCGTTGGTAGCTTCACTGATGACATACTAGCAGCAGAGACGATAGCCCAGACCGTACCTGCCGCTGATCATGCAGATGAGGCCCAGGATCCCGTTGCTGATGATGCTGGAGATGAGGATCCGCAGTATGAGGTAGGGCCCGAGGATCCGCAGTACGAGGTCGGACCCGAGGAGCCAGTACCAGAGATGCCTGCCCAAGGGGCAGAGGACCCGATGGACGCGGAGGACGCCTCAGATGATGATGTCATACCGATAGATCCACCGGAGCAGGAAGACCCTCCCGTTGTCGATATTTCTAGTGACGATGAGGATGATATGGATGACGAGGATGATCCTGAGGAGTTTCCCCTCGACGATCCCGACGAGCCAGCGGATGATGATGCGCCTGCACCTGTAGTAGTCCTTTCCGATACAGATACGTCAGCGAGCACTCTCGACGACACTGTTTAGATTAGGGCCGACATCGCGTAATTTTTCTTTGTTTAGGACGATTATAGTATATGTATTCGGATATTAGATTGTACATATATGTAGGATGAGAAAGTGTTAGACACTTCCATCCGAAGTTCTGTCCGTAAGTATGTAAATATGTACAGTATGATGTATTTTGAAGTATATAAGGTATGATGATGTACTTTTGCTTATTGAACAAAAAGAGACCGTGTGATCACGGGATATATGGAAAGTTATGTTATGATGTTACATGTTATGTTAAGTATGATGAAGTTATTATGTTATCCTGTTATGATATGATATGTATGCTGATGTGATGATATGAATAAAATGCATGATAAGTTTATTAGCTTATGATAATGCCTGTTTCCGATAGTAGGAATATAAGCATGGTACGAACAAGAGGAAACGCAGCCGCAGATCCGCCCCAGCCGGATCTAGTGACTCTTATGACGAATCTGCAACAGCAAATGCTGCAGCAACAACAAGAAATGGCTAGATTCCGCGAACAGTTAGAACGTATGAATCCAGCACCCCCAGCCCAAGAAGCTCCACAGCCAGTTCCTCCAGTGGTACCTCAGGCACCCAATGTTCAACCGGAAGTCCCTCCGTATGTTCCAATGGCACCAGCTGCCATGCAAGTAGATCCGCCAGTGATACGTGAAGACCTGCTTTACGAACGTTTCAGACGGATGAAGGCACCCGAGTTTGAGGGGCCTACAGATCCAATGGCCGCGGATAATTGGCTTATAGACATCCAGGTCATTTTAGACTTCATGAGGCTGACAGAGCAGGAGAAGGTACTGTGCGCTTCCTTCGCTCTTAAGAAGGACGCGAGGCATTGGTGGATTACAGTACAGATGCGGAGAGACGTTACAACTATGTCCTGGCGAGACTTTGAGGATGAATTCCGCTCCATGTACTACAACCGAGAAGTCCTCGCCGTACAACAGGACGAGTTTACAAACTTCCGACAGGGATCTATGACAGTTCTGGACGCAATCAGAAGATTCGAGCAACTGGCTCGTTTATGTCCAAAACTGGTACCGAATGAAGAGGAGAAGGTGCGACTGATGATGAGAATGTTCCGTACCGACATTGCGAAGCAAGTCAGTGCCGGCAGTAGTCCACCTGAAACAGTGTCAGACTGCGTCAGCAGAGCCGTCAGGGCTGAGTACTGGATTAATCGGGACAAGGAGGCTAGAGCCCAGATTTTCAAGTCCAGGAAGGAAGAGAAGTCTGCTGCTAAGTCGACACAACCTCGTCAGAATACGGAGTCAAGTAACAGAGGACAAGCAAGCAATCCCGGTCAGAGCCCCAAGCAGTCTGGGAAGAACAAACGGAAGGGGAATTTTAACAACCAGGGACAACAGAAAAATTTCCAACAGAAGAGGAACAACCGGGGAAATGATGGCAACAATGTCACCTACCCTACATGCGAGACTTGTGGGAAGAAACACCCAGGAGTCTGTAGGAAGGGATCCAATGCTTGCTACATCTGTGGTAAAGAGGGACATTTTGCGAAGAATTGCCCTCAGAATAACCAGCAACCGCAGTACCAGAACCCGCAGCCACAGTATCAGAATCGCAACTCCAACCAAAGGCAGATACATGCAGTACAAGCTAGGCTTGAGGACCTGCGACAGTGATAGGCAGACTGGAAGCCCCAGAACCCCAAGCCAGGATCTATGCTATACGAAGGGAGATGCAGAAGCGGAACATCACATGTGGTGACAGGTCAGATTTCTATCGCCACTTATGATGTGATTGCACTATTCGATTCTGGCGCTACGCATTCGTTCATATCCTTGGAACTTGCTCAGAAGTTAGGAGACAGTGTTAATAGGATAGGACAACCCTTCAGTGCTTCTTTACCATCTGGTGAAATTTTGTGGTCCAATTCTGGATCCAAAATGTTCCTGTTATCATCAATGGCAGAGAATTAGCTGTAGATCTCATCGCAATCAAACTCCATGATTTCGATGTGATCTTGGGGATGGATTTCTTAGGCAGACACGACGCTAGGATTGACTGCCGAAGACGCCGGATAACGTTCAACCTAGGCGAGAAGGATGAGTTTAACTTCCATGGGCAATCTCGGAATTCCACCACTAAGCTCGTATCAGCTGTAAGAGCCTGGAAGATGTTAGCTAGTGGATGTCAAGGATATCTAGCGAACATGGTGGATAAGAAGCAAGAAAAGGAGTTGATGCCTGAAGACGTTCCCATCATCAGGGAATATGTGGACGTGTTTCCAGAAGAATTACCAGGACTGCCGCCAGAACGTGAGATCTCGTTCGATCGAGATCGAGTTACTACCAGGAGATAGCACCGGTATCGAAGGCACCGTACAGAATGGCACCTGCAGAACTCAGGGAGCTTCAGTACAGTTACAAGAGCTTGGATAAGGGGTTTATCAAGCAGAGCCACTCTCCGTGGGGAGCACCTGTTTTGTTCGTAAAGAAGAAAGATGGATCGCTCCGATGTGCATCGATTACCGAGAGTTGAACAAGATCACGAATTAAGAACAAATATCCTCTCCCAAGGATAGATGATCTGTTCGACCAGCTTAGGGGAGCGATAGTGTTTTCGAAGATTGACTTGCGATCAGGCTATCATCAACTTCGGATCAAGGAATCAGATGTGTCCAAGACAGCTTTCAGAACGCGTTATGGGCACTATGAATTCTTGGTCATGCCCTTTGGACTAACCAATGCCCCAGCTGCCTTCATGGATTTAATGAACCGAGTGTTTAAGGACTTCCTGGACAAATTCGTGATCGTCTTCATTGATGACATTCTGATCTACTCGAGGTCCTAGGAGGAGCATGAGCAACACTTGAGGCTGGTACTGGAAATGTTGAGACAACACCAGCTGTATGCTAAATTCACGAAATGTGAATTTTGGCTGGAAAAAGTACACTTTTGGGGCATGTGGTGACGAAGGAAGGAATTTCTGTAGACCCAACAAAAGTGGAAGCAGTTAGCTCGTGGCCAGCACCCAGGAACGTTACAGAGATTAGAAGTTTTCTTGGGTTAGCAGGGTACTATAGAAGATTCGTAGAAGGATTTTCGAAGATAGCAGCACCTCTTACAGCTCTCACTCGAAAGGAGAAGAAGTACGAGTGGACGCAGAAATGTGAAGAAAATTTCCAGGAGCTTAAGAGGAAATTAACAAGTGCACCTGTGCTGATAATTCCTGATGTAGAAGCAGGAAACTTCGTGATTTACAGTGACGCTTCTAAAAATGGATTAGGAGCTGTCTTGATGCAGAATGTTAAGGTAGTTGCCTACGCTTCGCGACAATTAAAGAATCATGAAAGGAACTACCCTACTCATGATATGGAGCTAGCAGCAGTGGTCTTCGCACTCAAGATACGGAGACACTATCTGTATGGGAATAAATGCGAAATCTACACCGACTATCAGAGTCTCAAGTATATTTTTACTCAGAAGGAGTTAAATATGAGGCAAAGACGGTTGTTGGAACTCGTAAAGGATTATGATTGTGAAATCCTCTACCACCCTGGAAAAGCTAACAGGGTAGCAGACGCATTAAGTGTAACGCCCCACCTAGCGTAGGCCGTTACCTTACTTACTTACATACATTCATAATATAACTTAAACACATTGATTGAAAACACAACGGAAATTTTTTTTTTTTTTTTTTATAGCATTGACAAAACACTATAAACATATAATAATACTGTTTTGCGTACTAGTATATTAATTACCGGTTAATATAAAATATTTCATAATTCACATAAAAACCACAAAACACGTAGCGATACCCATAATCCACTCATTCACAGTCCCTTGGCTCGCTACTCCATCTTGCATCTTTTTCATATAGCTGGCTCCTTACCTACAGCATAAACTCAAACAGTGAGCTAGAGCTCAGTAAGTACAACTCTTAAGCCGTAAAGAAAATATAGCATAAACAGGAAATACATATAGCAAGTATTGATCAAGTTATGCTTTCTTATCTTACTCATTATGGGCCCTTACCTCGTGTGTTCGTAACCGGCGCGCGACTATGAATTGGTTGGGGCGGCCAAACCTTATCCAACTCAATCCACAGTCCAACCCAACCTGGCGTGGGTGGTACGACACATCGCTTATTAACTTACTTATTCTTACTATAAGTGAGCATACATTCTGTTGTCACCTTTTTAATTCTATTATTTATGCCCTAGCATAATAATCATATACATAACATAATTATATTGCATACATGTTAACTAACACATAGCACATAACACATCATAGACATCTAGTAATATATACTAGTAGCTTATGCTGTAGACGGTGTTGTACTTACCGTCTATCCGTGTGCTGCTTGTCTTACTCCTCTTCGAGCTTTAATTGCAGAATCCCTCCTGCTCGATCGAAGGACGTACATGAGATTTCTAATCTAGTTCATGTGGGTTTTTGGTGATATGTCCCCCCTAACATAAACCATGCATACATAAGGGTGACTACCTTAGTAGTCTTATGGATCATATATCGTGATCTAAAAAGATACGTTGGATATCCACTTTAAACACTTAGCCCATATATGAATCATGTTGGGTTAAATGAACATCAACCCTTGGGCTTTGATCAACAACTTATGGGTCAACCAAGGTTAACCCTTGTGATCTCTAACGTGAATCCCTATTCGGCTTACTTGAGGATTGTGGGATCTAAGTCCCGATAACTCGGGTATAATTTCCCGGTTATCATATGTCTTAACATTTCTTTGAACACTTAGCTTAAAATCCATTTGCTTTGAACATCTTAACTTAGAAACCATTTTCTTTAAAAACCTTAACTTATCACTTCTTCTTCATAAAAACACTTAGCTTTTAAAACTTTATCTTATCAACTTTTTCGTAAAAATTTGTAAATCTTGCCTTATAATTTCATAAAATGTTTGGGGGTCGGAAACTGCTTTTGGGACAGTTTCCATACTTGAAACAACGTGTTTAGTGTGAAAAACGTTTTTCCTAGTAAGGGTCTATAAAATCTTGCACAGAAACTCTTGGATTCCTGCGCAGTTTTGGCATTTCAGTTTATAGTTAAAAATCGCTTTTGAATTTGAAAACGTTTTCTTCACGAAAGTTCTAGCCCTCGAAGAGTTCTAAAACTTTCGTGTTTTAAGAAATTCCTGATTCTGTACCGATTGGTACCAGTTTTTAATCGAAAACGAGTTTAACTTTGAAAACCGAGTCTTATAGACCATCTACGGGTTTCCTTGAAAAAGAAGGCTGTTGGAGCCTTATTTTGGAAAACTGGCCGCGTTGGCCGCTAGGAAACAACCTAGTCTACAACTTTCGTGTTTTAACTTTTTGCCCATTCGGCCTCTAAAGGCCTGTAATCCGTGTTTTACCGAAACAGCTCCCTGGAACCCGAGAGCTAGTTTTGGTTCTTACATTTATTGTTACGTCCTAAATCGCGGGTTCTAACTCGACCGCCCACATCGGGAGATAATCAACAAACATGCAGCGCATTCTAACGTCCCTTAACCCTATCATACAGCCCATGTGATCCTTGCAACCCAAAAATCCGAACTCCTAATCCTAGGGTTGCATATCCACTAGCTTAGCATACATCACACCAATCATGCATTTTGGTTCATAAAAACACAACATACATGCATAAAACTACTTAACCTAATTTGGGGACATATTACCTAATTCAAACCCTAACATGCCAATCTAGCAAATCAAGCACATAGCATAAATTATGAGCATAAAAATAAACCAAACCACACCTAGAATCAACCTAACCAAGCACATAGCACACAAGCACATCTAAGGCAGCCATTAAAACACACATAGGAGCTTATGCTCTTACACAAATTTTGCATAAAAATACACATAAATCACATGCTTAAAACTCATTTAAACTTGTGAAAAAGCTTTTAAAAATTTTACCTTCCAAGAGGTGACTTTCGGCTAGGGTTTGGGGTACCCGAAAAAAAACTGCTTGCACTACTTGGTTCAAGGGCTCGGCTGCTCACTCCACACGCACCAAAAATCAGATTTTTGGCTCCCTTATGGTCTCCTTCCTTGCTCGGCTACTCAAGAAAGTTTAGCCCCAAATCTGAATTTTTTTCTCTCTTTTCTCACTCAAACCCGAGGGCTGTTGGAGCCAAATCCAAGCTCCTAACTTTGATCAATTCTCACTCTCTTGCTCACTAGTCAAACCCGAAACTCAAACCCTAATTTCTACCCCAAAATTTTGGTTTTCCCTTGTGTTTCCCCTGCTCCAAACCCACGGCAACAAGGGCTGCTTGGCTGCAGAAATTTTTTTCTTTTCCTTCCACTCGGTTTCCTAGCTACCCGAAGCAAGAAGGATTGGCTTGGACTTAAAAATTTTCTGATCACTCTCTCCCTTTCTCTCGGATTTTTGAGCTACAATTTTGCAAGAGTTTAGTTGCTTTTTCTCATTAAAATGAATAGAGAAATCCACCCCCTTTTATAGACAACTTGGTGAGCTTTTTGAAATAGGATTTTGACCCCTAAATTTTCAAATTTTTGGCCTTGTAGCATGCAAGGTGTCCGGAGCTTTGGAGGGTGCAAGACAACTCATGGTGAGTTGGCAAAGGCTAGGTGTCCTCTTGTGATTGGTCCAACACATCTCACATAGAATAAAATATTATTTCTTTTGAGATATCTTAAAATTTAGGGCTTTGTTTGGATAAAAACATTGAAACTTTGATTGTAAAAATTTAAATTCCAATACTGTAATAATTATTTTACAGTTTGGATTTTTCATAATTACAGTCAAAAAAATCGGATTGAAGATCTTTTCTCAAATCCTTCTGCCTCGTGACTTACTGTGGCGTGCTTGATTTTTCTAAGGTGGTTTTAGTTTCTAACTGTCATAAAAATTAGTTCCTGCATTATTTTTCATAAAACGCAGATCTTAAAATTCCTTCGTCATTATTTCGGCCATTTTAGTCCAACTTTGACTTTTCGGTCAACAGTTGACTTTTTCGGTCAAAATTTTGACTTTTGTGGAATCGAGTCGATTTCACTTCTTATTGTTCAAAAAGGCTATTTGCTTCTTCGAACAGTCATTTTTGAGTTTTATTAAGCTATAAAAACTCATAATACACATTAGAGCTCTGAAACAAGCTTTTTCATGAAATTGCATGTACTATTTACATTCAAGTCTTTACAGAAGCTAGTTACATGAAAAACTAGATCTCACATTAAGTAGGAAGTCAGTAGCCACGCTGATGTCCATTGAAGCACTTCCTAAGCCTCTACAGAAGGAGATCGCTGATTTCAACATGGAAGTAATAACGGGAAGGTTATCTTCGCTTACCTTAAAGTCTGATCTGCTAGACGTCATTAAGGCCCATCAGGAAAATGACTCTTCTTTGCTGAAGGCTCGTTTGTTTAGTGAAAAGGGCACAGAGTTCAAGACTTCCGATGATGGTACACTCCACTTCAAAGGGAGGATTTGTGTTCCAAACGTGAAGGGTTTGAAGGAACGAATAATGACAGAGGCACACCAAACGCCATATTCCGTACATCCAGGAGCTACCAAGATGTACAAAGACCTCAGGGAGACCTACTGGTGGCCGAACATGAAGAACCAAGTAGCAGAATTTGTGTCAAAATGCCTAACTTGTCAGAAAGTTAAGGCTGAACACCGGCATCCGGGAGGAGAATTACAGAAGATAGAACTTCCGGAGTGGAAATGGGAGCAGATTACGATGGATTTTGTAGTCGGACTGCCCAGAACTACGAGTGGAAACGACACGATTTGGGTTGTAGTAGACCGTTTGACCAAGTCAGCCCACTTCGTTGCGATTAAAGCTACCCACTCAGTGGAAAGATTGGCGCAGATTTACGTAGCTCAAATCGTCAGACTGCATGGAATTCCAAAATCAATCATTTCGGACCGCGATGGACGTTTTACGTCACGATTTTGGATGAGCGTACACGCTGCCATGGGATCAAGATTGAAGTTTAGCACAGCATTTCACCCTCAAACGGATGGTCAGTCAGAGAGAACTATCCAGACTTTGGAGGATATGTTGAGATCGTGCGTCCTAGATTTCAAGGGAAATTGGGATGAAAAGTTATCACTGATCGAATTTTCCTACAACAACAGCTATCATGCCTCAATTGGAATGGCTCCATTTGAAGCGTTGTATGGACGAAAATGTAGATCGCCAGTTCACTGGCAAGAAGTCGGACAAAAGCAGTTGCAAACGACGGACTTCATTGAAAAGACCTCCGAAGATATTCAGAAGATTAAGCAGAGACTCGACGTAGCCTTTAGCCGACAGAAAAGCTATGCGGACAAGCGTCGACGACCATTAGAATTTCAAGTTGGTGATGCTGTTTTCATCAAAATTGCTCCTATGAAGGGAGTAATGCGATTTGGCAAGAAAGGAAAGCTCAGTCCACGATATACGGGACCGTTTGAAATCCTCAAGAGGATTGGAAAGGTTGCGTATAAGCTCGCCTTGCCGCCAGAATTAGCTTCCATGCACGATGTTTTCCATGTCTCAATGCTCAAGAAGTATGTTCCAGATCCTTCACACGTGCTTAGCCAAGAACCAGTGGAGGTTCAGACGGATTTAACCTACGAAGAGAAGCCTGTACGAATTCTCGACAGAGAAGATAAGGTCTTAAGGAATAGAATTATTCCTATGGTCAAGGTTTTATGGCGAAACCATAGTGTTGAAGAAGCAACATGGGAACTAGAGATGCTATGAAGAAGAACTACCCGAGTTGTTTCTAATTTTCGAGGACGAAAATTTTTAAGGAGGGTAGATTGTGAGATCTAGTTTTTCATGTGACTAGCTTCTGTAAAGACTTGAATGTAAATAGTACATGCAATTTCATGAAAAAGCTTGTTTCAGAGCTCTAATATGTGTTACGAGTTTTTATAGCTTAATAAAACTCAAAAATGACTGTTCGAAGAAGCAAATAGCCTTTTTGAACAACAAGAAGTGAAACAGACTCGATTCCACAAAAGTCAAAATTTTGACCGAAAAAGTCAACTGTTGACCGAAAAGTCAAAGTTGGACCAAAATGGCCGAAATTATGACGGAGGAATTTTAAGATCTGCGTTTTATGAAAAATAATGCAGGAACTAATTTTTATGACAGTTAGAAACTAAAACCACCTTAGAAAAATCAAGCACGCCACAGTAAGTCACGAGGCAGAAGGATTTGAGAAAAGATCTTCAATCCGATTTTTTTGACTGTAAAATTATGAAAAATCCAAACTGTAAAATAATTATTACAGTATTGGAATTTAAATTTTTACAGTCAAAGTTTCAAAGATTTTTATCCAAACAAGCCTAAATTTTAAGATATCTCACAAAGAAATAATATTTTATTCAAAGTGAGATGTGTTGGACCAATCACAAGAGGCACCTAGCCTTGCCAACTCACCATGAGTTGTCTTGCACCTCCCTAGATCCGGACACCTAGCATGCTAGAAAGCCAAAATTTGCAAAATTTTGGGGTCAAATTTCTATTTCAAAAAGTCCTCCAAGTTGTCTATAAAAGGGGGGTTGATCTCTCTATTCATTTTAAACAAAAAATGCAGCCAAACTCTTGAGGTTTTTCAGCTCAAAAATCCGAGAGAGAAAGGGTGAGTGATCAGAAAATTTTTCCAAGTTCAAGCAATCTTTCTTGCTTCGGGTAGCTAGGAAACCGAGTGGAAGAAAAGAAAAATTTTTCTGCAGCCTCTAACAGCCTTGTTGCCGTGGGTTTGGAGCAGGGGAAACACAAGGGAAAACCAAAAATTTGGGGTAGAAATTAGGGTTTAAGGTTCGGGTTTGTCTAGTGAGTAAGAGAGTAAGATTTGAGCAAAGTTTTGGAGCTTGATTTCAACTCCAAGCAGCCCTCGGGTTTGAGTGAGGAAAGAGAGAAAAAAATTTCAGATTTGGGGCTAAACTCTCTTGAGTGTCCGAGCAAGGAGAGGAGACCAAAAGGGAGCCAAAAATTTGATTTTTGGTGCGTGGGGAGTGAGCAGCCGAGCCCTTGAACCAAGTGGTGCAACCAGATTTTTTCGGGTACCCCAAACCCTAAGCCGAGAGTCACCTCTTGGAAGGTAAAATTTTTAAAAGCTTTTCACAAGTTTAAATGAGTTTTTAAGCATGTGATTTACGTGTATTTCATGCAAAAATTTTTGTAAGAGCATAAGCTCCTATGTATGTTTTATGGCTGCCTTTGATGTGCTTGTGTGCTTAGTGTTTGGTTAGGTTGATTCTAGGTGTGGTTTGGTTTATGTTTATGCTCATAAATTATGCTATGTGCTTGATATGCTAGATTGGCATGTTAGGGTTTGAATTAGGTAATATGTCCCCAAATTAGGTTAAGAAGTTTTATGCATGTATGTTATGTTTTTATGAACCAAAAATGCATGAATGGTGTGATGTATGCTAAGCTAGTGGATATGCAACCCTAGGATTAGTGTTCGGATTTTTGGGTTGCAAAGATCACATGGGCTGTATGATAGGGTTAAGGGACGTTAGAATGCGCTGCATGTTTGATGATTATCTCCCGATGTGGGCGGTCGAGTTAGAACCCGCGATGTAGGACGTAACAAGAAATGTAAGAACCAAAACATGCTCTCGGGTTCCAGGGGGCTGTTTCGGTAAAACATGGATTACAGGCCTTTAGAGGCCGAATGGGCAAAAAGTTAAAACATGAAAGTTGTAGACTAGGTTGTTTCCTAGCGGCCAGCGCGGCCAGTTTTCCAAAATAAGGCTCCAACAGCCTTCTTTTTCAAGGAAACCCGATAGAGGTCTGTAAGACTCGGTTTTCAAAGTTAATCTCGTTTTCAATTAAAAACTGGTACCAATCGGTACAGAATCAGAAATTTCTCAAAACATGAAAGTTTTAGAACTCTTCGAGGGCTAGAACTTTCGTGAAGAAAACATTTTCAAATTCGAAAGCGATTTTTAACTATAAACTGAAATGTCAAAACTGCGCAGGAATCCAAGAGTTTCTGTGCAAGATTTTATAGAACCCTTTAGGAAAAACGTTTTTCGAGCTAATCACGTTATTTCAAGTATGGAAACTGTCCCAAAAGCAGTTTCCGACCCCCAAATGTTTTATGAAATTATAAGGCAGGATTTATGAATTTTTACGAAAAGTTGATAAGATTAAGTTTTAAAAGCTAAGTGTTTTTATGAAGTAAGAATGATAAGTTAAGGTTTTTAAAGAAAATGGTTTCTAAGTTAAGATTTTCAAAGCAAATGGATTTTAAGCTAAGTGTTCAAGGAAATGTTAAGACGTATGATAACCGGGAAATTATACCCGAGTTATCGGGACTTAGTTCCCACAATCCTAAAGTAAGCCGAATAGGGATTCACGTTAGAGATCACAAGGGTTAACCTTGGTTGACCCATAAGTTGTTGATCAAAGCCCAAGGGTTGATGTTAATCTAACCCGACATGTTCTTATATGGGCTAAGTGTATAAGAAGGATATCCAACGTATCTTTTTAGGTCACGATGTATGATCTATAAGACTACTAAGGTAGTCACCCTTATGTATGCATGGTCTTATGTTAGGGGGGACATATCACCGAAAACCCACATGAACTAGATTAGAAATCTCATGTACGTCCTTCGATCGAGCAGGAGGGATTCTGCAATTAAAGCTCGAAGAGGAGTAAGACAAGCAGCACACGGATAGACGGTAAGTACAACACCGTCTACAGCATAAGCTACTAGTATATATTACTAGATTTCATGATGTGTTCTGTGCTATGTGTTAGATAACATGTATGCATATGTAATTATGTTATGTATATGATTATTATGCTAGGGCATAAGAATAATAGAATTAAAAAGGTGACAACAGAATGTATGTTCACTAATAGTAAGAATAAGTAAATCAGTAAGCGCTGTGTCGTACCACCCACGTTAGGTTGGGTTGGACTGTGGGTTGAGTTGGATAAGGTTTGGCCGCCCCAACCAATCCATAGTCGCACGCCGGTTACGAACACACGAGGTAAGGGCCCATAATGAGTAGAGATAAGAAAGCATAATGTGGTCAATGCATGCTCTGTGTATGATTGTGTCTATGCTTATTATTTTCTTTACGGCTTAAGAGTTGTACTTACTGAGCTCTAGCTCACTGTTTTAAGTTTATGCTGTAGGTAAGGAACCAGCTATCTGAAAGATGCAAGATGGAGTAGCGAGCCAAGGGACTGTGAATGAGTGGATTATGGGTATCGCTACGTGTTTTGTGATATTATGTAAATTATGAAATATTTTATATTAACTGGTAATTAATATACTAGTACGCAAAACAGTATTACTTTATGTTTATAGTGTTTTGTGAATGCTATAAAAAAAAAAAAAAAAATTTCCCTGTGTTTTCAATCAATGTGTTTAAGTTATATTATGAATGTATGTTAAGTAAGTAAGGTAACGGCCTACGCTAGGTGGGGCGTTACA
>JAINRI010000730.1:0-27466 GCA_025413485.1 Ficus microcarpa
TACATACCGCAGTACATATACACATGTTATAATAGCAAGATAAGATTAGGTTAGACCAGTAGAGAAACCCAAATTAATTTAATAATAAATTATAATTGGTTCACGTTTTTCGTGCATTAGTGTGCATGCGGATAGGATGTTGTGCTTACTGAGCTTTTTAGCTCATTGTTTATGTTCATGCTGTAGGTAAGGTTCCTACCGGCACTTCCTGAACAAGCTGTGGATAGATGGCGCAACAGAATGTGAAATGTGGGTATGGACTGCTACGGGGTTTCCGAAATGCGTTCAAAATGAAATTGTGTTTTCATTATGTTTCAGTATGTATGCATGTATGTTTAAGTTCAGTTATGTATGTATGCTAGCTTTCCTCATCGGTGAAGGCTAGGTACTCGAGTGAGTACACTTTAAGCAGTAAGATTTTATGAAAGAAAAGTAGTTTTCAGTTACGTTTAACTTGTGTTAAAGTTTTATGATTTCCGCAATCAAAGTTTTCTAGTAACAATTTTATAAAAGAAGAAAAAAAAAATTTACTCTAGAAATTTGGTAACTATATTTTTCAAATCAAGCAAGTAAGTTAAGTAAATGTCGCGACTCGAACCCAACCACAGGTTCGCGCGGTCGGACTCCGCAGCGGATCTTTGGAGGCGGTAAGTCGGGTCGTGACACATTTCCTGTCAAAAAAGTCCTTCCGGATTACGATTGGAGGTATTCCCAATATCTACTCCATTTTCTAAAGCCTATAGCTTTCTCTAGTGAGAGAAAATTGGTCGGGCTCAAAATATCTATAAATTTAAATCATTAAATGTTGCTCTAAATAGTATTCCAACGGTCCCCTTTAGGTCGAAAAACACCTTCCGGATGGTGATTTGAGGCACTCAAAATATTCGAAGGCTATACCCTACTCCGTCGAGCAAAAATTGGTATGTATCAAAATTCCAAAGCCTATAGCCTTCTCTGGCAACAGAAAATTTATCTGTCTCAAAATTTCTACAACTTTGGATCATTAAAAGATACATTTCACAGAATTCCGATGATCCATTTCCAGTCGAAAAACTCCTTCCGGATTACGATTGGAGGTATTCCCAATATCTACTCAATTTTCTAAAGCCTATAGCCTTCTCTAGTGAGAGAAAATTGGTCCAACTCAAAATTTCTAGAAATTTAAATCATTCAATCTTGCTCTAAATACTATTCCAACGGTCCCCTTTAGGTCGAAAAATACCTTCCGGATGGTGATTTAAGGTACTCAAACTATTCGAAGGCTATAGCCTACTTCGTCGAGCAAAAATTGGTATGTATCAAAATTCCAATGCCTATAGCCTTCTCTGGCAACAGAAAATTTATCTGTCTCAAAATTTCTACAACTTTGGATCATTAAAAGATACTTTTAACAGAATTCTAATGATCCATTTCCTGTCGAAAAATTCCTTCCGGATTACGATTGGAGGTATTCCCAATATCTACTCCATTTTCAAAAGCCTATAGCCTTCTCTAGCGAGAGAAAATTGGTCGGGCTCAAAATATCTAGAAATTTAAATCATTAAATGTTGCTCTAAATAGTATTCCAGCGGTCCCCTTTAGGTCGAAAAATACCTTCCGGATAGTGATTTAAGGCACTCAAAATATTCGAAGGCTATAGCCTACTCCGTCGAGCAAAAATTGGTATGTATCAAATTCCAATGCCTATAGCCTTCTCTGGTAACAGAAAATTTATCTGTCTTAAAATTTCTACAACTTTGGATTATTAAAAGATACTTTTAACAGAATTCTAATAATCCATTTCCTATCGCAAAACTCCTTCCGGATTACAATTGGAGGTATTCCCAATATCTACTCCATTTTCTAAAGCCTATAGCCTTCTCTAGTGGGAGAAAATTGGTCGGGCTCAAAATATCTATAAATTTAAATCATTAAATCTTGCTCTAAATAGTATTCCAACGGTCCCCTTTAGGTCGAAAAATACCTTCCGGATGGTGATTTCAGGTAGTCAAAATTTTCGAAGGCTATAGCCTACTCCGTCGAGCAAAAATTGGTATGTATCAAAATTCCAAAGCCTATAGCCTTCTCTGGCAACATAAAATTTATCTGTCTCAAAATCTCTACAACTTTGGATCATTAAAAGATACATTTCACAGAATTTGGATGATCCATTTCCAATCGCAAAACTCCTTCCGGATTACGATTGGAGGTATTCCCAATATCTACTCCATTTTCAAAAGCCCATAGCCTTCTCTAGTGAGACAAAATTGGTCGGGCTGAAAATTTCTAGAAATTTAAATCATTCAATCTTGCTCTAAATAGTATTCCAACGGCCCCCTTTAGGTCGAAAAATACCTTCCGAATGGTGATTTAAGGTACTCAAACTATTCGAAGGCTATAGCCTACTCCGTCGAGCAAAAATTGGTATGTATCAAAATTCCAATGCCTATAGCCTTCTCTGGCAACAGAAAATTTATCTATCTCAAAATTTCTACAACGTTAGATCATTAAAAGATACTTTTAACAGAATTCTAATGATCCATTTCCTGTCGCAAAACTCCTTCCGGATTACGATTGGAGGTATTCCCAATATCTACTCCATTTTCTAAAGCCTATAGCCTTCTCTAGTGAGAGAAAATTGGTCGGGCTCAAAATTTCTAGAAATTTAAATCATTAAATCTTGCTCTAAATAGTATTCCAACGGTCCCCTTTAGGTCGAAAAATACCTTCCGGTTGGTGATTTAAGGTACTAAAAATATTCGAAGGTTATAGCCTACTCCGTCGAGCAAAAATTGGTATGTATAAAAATTCCAACGCCTATAGCCTTCTCTGGCAACAGAAAATTTATCTGTCTCAAAATTCCTACAACTTTGGATCATTAAAAGATACTTTTAACAGAATTCTAATGATCCATTTCCTGTCGTAAAACTCCTTCCGGATTACGATTGGAGGTATTCCCAATATCTACTCCATTTTCTAAAGCCTATAGCCTTCTCTAGTGAGAGAAAATTGGTCGGGCTCAAAATATCTAGAAATTTAAATCATTAAATCTTGCTCTAAATAGTATTCTAACGGTCCCCTTTAGGTCGAAAAATACCCTCCGGATGGTAATTTAAGGTACTCAAAATATTCGAAGGCTATAGCCTACTCCGTCGAGCAAAAATTGGTATGTATCAAATTCCAATGCCTATAGCCTTCTCTGGCAACAGAAAATTTATCTGTCTTAATGTAACGACCCACCTAGCGTAGGCCGTTACCGTACTTGCTAACATACATTCATAATATAAACTTAGACAGTGATTGAAAACACAGCGGAAATTTTTTTTTTTTTATAGCATTCACAAAACACTATAAACATAAAGTAATACTGTTTTTGCGTACGAGTATATTAATTACCAGTTAATATAAAATATTTCATAATTTACATAAAACCACAAAACTCGTAGCGATACCCATTATCCACTCATTCACAGTCCCTTGGCTCGCTACTCCATCTTGCATCATTTTCAGATAGCTGGCTCCTTACCTACAGCATAAACTTAAACAGTGAGCTAGAGCTCAGTAAGTACAACTCTTAAGCCGTAAAGAGAAAATATACACAACATACATATAGCAAGCATTTACCACATTATGCTTTCTTATTCTTATTCCTTATGGGCCCTTACCTCGCGTGTTCGTATCCGGCGCGCGACTATGAATTGGTTGGGGCGGCCAAACCTTATCCAACTCAATCCACAGTCCAACCCGGCCTGGTGCGGGTGGTACGACACGGTGCTTATTCTTATTATTAGTGAACATACATTCTGTTGTCACCTTTTTAATTCTATTATTTCTTACCTTAGCATAATCATATACTTAACATACTTATATGGCATACATGTTATCTAACACATAGCACAGAACACATCATGGACATCTAGTAATATATACTAGTAGCTTATGCTGTAGACGGTGTTGTACTTACCGTCTATCCGTGTGTCGCTTGACTACTCCTCTTCAAGCTTCAACTGCAGAATTCCTCCTGCTCGATCGAAAGACGTACGTGAGATTTCTAATCTAATTCATGTGGGTTTTCGGTGATATGTCCCCCTAAAAGATAAACCATGCATACATAAAGGGTGACTACCTTAGTAGTCTTATGGATCATAAATCGTGACCTAAAAGGTTACGTTGGATATCCTTTCTTATACACTTAGCCCATATATAAACATGTCGGGTTAGATCAACACCAACCCTTGGGCTTTAATCCTTAACTTATAGGTAACAAGGTTAACCCTTATGATACTAACGTGAATCCTATTCGGCTCACTTTAGGTTTTGGGAACTAAGTCCCGATAACTCGGGTATAAATTCCCGGTTATCATCCGTCCTAACGTTTCTTGAAAATCTTAACTTAGAAACCATTTCTTTAAAAACTTTAACTTACAACTCCTACTTCATAAAAGACTTAGCTTTTAAAACTTTATCTTGTCAACTTTTTCGTAAAAATTCGTAAATCTTGGCTTATAATTTCATAAAATATTTGGGGGTCGGAAACTGCTTTTGGGACAGTTTCCATACTTGAAATAACGTGTTTAGTTCGAAAAACGTTTTACCTAGTAGGGTTCTATAAAATCTTGCACAGAAATTCTTTGATTCCTACGCAGTTTTGTCATTTCAGTTTATAGTTAAAAATCCCTTTTGAATTCGAAAAAGTTTCCTTCACGAAAGTTCTAGCCCTCGAAGAGTTCTAAAACTTTCGTGTTTTGTGAAATTTCTGATTCTGTACCGATTGGTACCAGTTTTTAATCGAAAACGAGGTTAACTTTGAAATCCGAGTCTCACAGACCATCTACGGTTTTCTTGTAAAAGAAGGCTGTTGGAGCCTTATTTTGGAAAACTGGCCGCGCAGGCCACTAGGAAACACCCTAGTCTACAACTTTCGTGTTTTAAGTTTTTGCCCATTCGGCCTCTAAAGGCCTGTAATCCGTGTTTTACCGAAACTGCTCCCTGGAACCCGAGAGCTAGTTTTGGTTCTTACATTTATTTTTACGTCCTAAGTCGCGGGTTCTAACTCGACCGCCCACATCGGGAGATAGTCAACATGCATGCAGCGCATCTAACGTCCCTTAACCCTACCATACAGCCCATGTGATCTTGCAACCCAAAAAAAACCGAACTCACTATCCTAGGGTTGCATATCTTCTAGCTTAGCATACATCACACAATCTCATGCATTTGGTTCATAAAAATCATAACATACATACACAAAACTAAATGACCTAATTTGGGGACATATTACCTAATTCAAACCCTAACATGCCATTCTAGCAAACCAAGCACATAGCATAATTTATGAGCATGAAATTAAACCAAACCACACCTAGAATCTACCTAACCAAGCACTAAGCAGACATGCACATCTAAGGCAGCAAATAAACCATACATAGGAGCTTATGCTCTTACAAAAATTTTTGCATAAAATACACGTAAATCATAGGCTTAAAACTCATTTAAACTTGGTAAAAAGCTTTTAAAAATTTTACCTCACAAGAAGTGGATTTCGGCTTAGGGTTTGGAATGCCCGAAAAAAAACTGCTTGCACCACTTTGGTTCAAGGGTTCGGCTGCTCACCCCAAGTGCTCCAAAAATCAAATTTTTGGTTCCTTTGTGGTCTCCTCTCCTTGCTCGGTCACTCTAGGGTTTCTAGCCCCAAAACTGAAATTTTTTCCCTCTTTTCTCACACAAACCCGAGGGCTGCTTGGAGCATGAACCAAGCTCCAAAACTTTGATCAAATCTCACTCTTTTGCTCACTAGTCAAACCCGAATCTCTAACCCTAATTTTTACCCCAAAATTTGGTTTTTCTCTTGTGTTTCCCCTGCTCTAAACCCACGGCAACAAGGCTGCTAGAGGCTGCAGAAAATTTTTCTTTTTCTTCCACTCGGTTTCTAGCCTACCCGAAGCAACTAGATGGAGTTGGACTTGAAAAATTTTTCTGATCTCTCACTCTTCTATCTCTCGGATTTTTGAGCTGAAAAATGGCAAGAACTTGGCTGCATTTTTTGTTTAAAATGAATAGAAGACCCATCTATTTATAGGCCAAGAGAGAACTCTCAAAAATCTCATTTTGACCCCAAAATTTTCAAAATTTTGGACTTGTGGCATGCTAGGTGTCCGGATCCTAGAGGAGTGCAAGACAACTCATGGTGAGTTGGCATAGTCCCCTTGTCATCTTGTTATTGGTCCAACACACCTCTCATAGAATAAAAAAATATTTCCTTTTGAGATATCTTAAAAATTTAAGACTTTGTTTGGTGAAAAACCTTGAAATTTTGATTGTAAAAATTTAAATTCCAATACTGTAATTATTATTTTACAGTTTGGATTTTTCATAATTACAGTCAAAAAATCGGATCGAAAGTCTTTTCTCAAATCCTTCTGCCTCATGACCTAATGTGGCGTGCTTGATTTTTCTAAGGTGGTTTTAGTTTCTAACAGTCATAAAAATTAGTTCCTGCATTATTTTTCATAAAACGCAGATCTTAAAATTCCTCCGTCATAATTTCGGCCATTTTGGTCAAACTTTGACTTTTCGGTCAACGGTTGACTTTTTCGGTCAAAATTTTGACTTTTGCATAATCGAGTAGATTTCACTCCTTTTTGTTCAAAAAGGCTATTTGCTTCTTTGAACAGTCATTTTTGAGTTTTATTAAGCTATAAAAACTCATAACACACATTAGAGCTCTGAAACAAGCTTTTTCATGAAATTGCATGTACTATTTACATTCAATTATTTACAAAAGCTAGTTACATGAAAAACTAGATCTCACACTTAAAATTTCTACAACTTTGGATCATTAAAAGATACTTTTAACAGAATTCTAATAATCCATTTCCTGTCGCAAAACTCCTTCCTGATTACGATTGGAGGTATTCCCAATATCTACTCCATTTTCTAAAGCCTATAGCCTTCTCTAGTGGAGAAAATTGGTCGGGCTCAAAATATCTATAAATTTAAATCATTAAATCTTGCTCTAAATAGTATTCCAACGGTCCCCTTTAGGTCGAAAAATACCTTCCGGATGGTGATTTAAGGTAGTCAAAATTTTCGAAGGCTATAGCCTACTCCGTCGAGCAAAAATTGGTATGTATCAAAATTCCAAAGCCTATAGCCTTCTCTGGCAACAGAAAATATATCTGTCTCAAAATTTCTACAACATTGGATCATTAGAAGATACATTTCACAGAATTCGGATGATCCATTTCCAATCGCAAAACTCCTTCCGGATTACGATTGGAGGTATTCCCAATATCTACTCCATTTTCTAAAGCCTATAGCCTTCTCTAGTGAGAGAAAATTGGTCGGGCTCAAAATTTCTAGAAATTTAAATCATTAAATCTTGCTCTAAATAGTATTCCAACGGTCCCCTTTAGGTCGAAAAATACCTTCCGGATGGTGATTTAAGGTACTCAAAATATTCGAAGGCTATAGCCTACTCCGTCGAGCAAAAATTGGTATGTATCAAAATTCCAATGCCTATAGCCTTCTCTGGCAACAGAAAATTTATCTATCTCAAAATTTCTACAACTTTGGATCATTAAAAGATACTTTTAACAGAATTCTAATGATCCATTTCCTGTCGAAAACTCCTTCCGGATTACGATTGGAGGTATTCCCAATATCTACTCCATTTTCTAAAGCCTATAGCCTTCTCTAGTGAGAGAAAATTGGTCGGGCTCAAAATTTCTAGAAATTTAAATCATTAAATCTTGCTCTAAATAGTATTCCAACGGTCCCCTTTAGGTCGAAAAATACCTTCCGGATGGTGATTTAAGGTACTCAAAATATTCGAAGGCTATAGCCTACTCCGTCGAGCAAAAATTGGTATGTATCAAAATTCCAAAGCCTATAGCCTTCTCTGGCAACAGAAAATTTATCTGTCTCAAAATTTCTACAACTTTGGATCATTAAAAGATACTTTTAACAGAATTCTAATGATCCATTTCCTGTCGAAAAAGTCCTTCCGGATTACGATTGGAGGTATTCCCAATATCTACTCCATTTTCTAAAGCCTATAGCCTTCTCTAGTGAGAGAAAATTGGTCGGGCTCAAAATATCTATAAATTTAAATCATTAAATCTTGCTCTAAATAGTATTCCAACGGTCCCCTTTAGGTCGAAAAATACCTTCCGGATGGTGATTTAAGGTAGTCAAAATATTCGAAGGCTATAGCCTACTCCGTCGAGCAAAAATTGGTATGTATCAAAATTCCAAAGCCTATAGCCTTCTCTGGCAACAGAAAATTTATCTGTCTCAAAATTTCTACAACTTTGGATCATTAAAAGATACATTTAACAGAATTCTAATGATCCATTTCCTGTCGAAAAACTCCTTCCGGATTACGATTGGAGGTATTCCCAATATCTACTCCATTTTCTAAAGCCTATAGCCTTCTCTAGTGAGAGAAAATTGGTCGGGCTCAAAATTTCTAGAAATTTAAATCATTAAATCTTGCTCTAAATAGTATTCCAACGGTCCCCTTTAGGTCGAAAAATACCTTCCGGATGGTGATTTAAGGTACTCAAAATATTCGAAGGCTATAGCCTACTCCGTCGAGCAAAAATTGGTATGTATCAAAATTCCAAAGCCTATAGCCTTCTCTGGCAACAGAAAATTTATCTGTCTCAAAATTTCTACAACTTTGGATCATTAAAAGATACTTTTAACAGAATTCTAATGATCCATTTCCTGTCGAAAAATTCCTTCCGGATTACGATTGGAGGTATTCCCAATATCTACTCCATTTTCTAAAGCCTATAGCCTTCTCTAGTGAGAGAAAATTGGTCGGGCTCAAAATTTCTAGAAATTTAAATCATTAAATCTTGCTCTAAATAGTATTCCAACGGTCCCCTTTAGGTCGAAAAATACCTTCCGGATGGTGATTTAAGGTACTCAAAATATTCGAAGGCTATAGCCTACTCCGTCGAGCAAAAATTGGTATGTATCAAAATTCCAAAGCCTATAGCCTTCTCTGGCAACAGAAAATTTATCTGTCTCAAAATTTCTACAACTTTGGATCATTAAAAGATACTTTTAACAGAATTCTAATGATCCATTTCCTGTCGAAAAACTCCTTCCGGATTACGATTGGAGGTATTCCCAATATCTACTCCATTTTCTAAAGCCTATAGCCTTCTCTAGTGAGAGAAAATTGGTCGGGCTCAAAATTTCTAGAAATTTAAATCATTAAATCTTGCTCTAAATAGTATTCCAACGGTCCCCTTTAGGTCGAAAAATACCTTCCGGATGGTGATTTAAGGTACTCAAAATATTCGAAGGCTATAGCCTACTCCGTCGAGCAAAAATTGGTATGTATCAAAATTCCAAAGCCTATAGCCTTCTCTGGCAACAGAAAATTTATCTGTCTCAAAATTTCTACAACTTTGGATCATTAAAAGATACTTTTAACAGAATTCTAATGATCCATTTCCTGTCGAAAAACTCCTTCCGGATTACGATTGGAGGTATTCCCAATATCTACTCCATTTTCTAAAGCCTATAGCCTTCTCTAGTGAGAGAAAATTGGTCGGGCTCAAAATTTCTATAAATTTAAATCATTAAATCTTGCTCTAAATAGTATTCCAACGGTCCCCTTTAGGTCGAAAAATACCTTCCGGATGGTGATTTAAGGTACTCAAAATATTCGAAGGCTATAGCCTACTCCGTCGAGCAAAAATTGGTATGTATCAAAATTCCAAAGCCTATAGCCTTCTCTGGCAACAGAAAATTTATCTGTCTCAAAATTTCTACAACTTTGGATCATTAAAAGATACTTTTAACAGAATTCTAATGATCCATTTCCTGTCGAAAAACTCCTTCCGGATTACGATTGGAGGTATTCCCAATATCTACTCCATTTTCTAAAGCCTATAGCCTTCTCTAGTGAGAGAAAATTGGTCGGGCTCAAAATTTCTAGAAATTTAAATCATTAAATCTTGCTCTAAATAGTATTCCAACGGTCCCCTTTAGGTCGAAAAATACCTTCCGGATGGTGATTTAAGGTACTCAAAATATTCGAAGGCTATAGCCTACTCCGTCGAGCAAAAATTGGTATGTATCAAAATTCCAAAGCCTATAGCCTTCTCTGGCAACAGAAAATTTATCTGTCTCAAAATTTCTACAACTTTGGATCATTAAAAGATACTTTTAACAGAATTCTAATGATCCATTTCCTGTCGAAAAACTCCTTCCGGATTACGATTGGAGGTATTCCCAATATCTACTCCATTTTCTAAAGCCTATAGCCTTCTCTAGTGAGAGAAAATTGGTCGGGCTCAAAATATCTAGAAATTTAAATCATTAAATCTTGCTCTAAATAGTATTCCAACGGTCCCCTTTAGGTCGAAAAATACCTTCCGGATGGTGATTTAAGGTACTCAAAATATTCGAAGGCTATAGCCTACTCCGTCGAGCAAAAATTGGTATGTATCAAAATTCCAAAGCCTATAGCCTTCTCTGGCAACAGAAAATTTATCTGTCTCAAAATTTCTACAACTTTGGATCATTAAAAGATACTTTTAACAGAATTCTAATGATCCATTTCCTGTCGAAAAACTCCTTCCGGATTACGATTGGAGGTATTCCCAATATCTACTCCATTTTCTAAAGCCTATAGCCTTCTCTAGTGAGAGAAAATTGGTCGGGCTCAAAATTTCTAGAAATTTAAATCATTAAATCTTGCTCTAAATAGTATTCCAACGGTCCCCTTTAGGTCGAAAAATACCTTCCGGATGGTGATTTAAGGTACTCAAAATATTCGAAGGCTATAGCCTACTCCGTCGAGCAAAAATTGGTATGTATCAAAATTCCAAAGCCTATAGCCTTCTCTGGCAACAGAAAATTTATCTGTCTCAAAATTTCTACAACTTTGGATCATTAAAAGATACTTTTAACAGAATTCTAATGATCCATTTCCTGTCGAAAAACTCCTTCCGGATTACGATTGGAGGTATTCCCAATATCTACTCCATTTTCTAAAGCCTATAGCCTTCTCTAGTGAGAGAAAATTGGTCGGGCTCAAAATTTCTAGAAATTTAAATCATTAAATCTTGCTCTAAATAGTATTCCAACGGTCCCCTTTAGGTCGAAAAATACCTTCCGGATGGTGATTTAAGGTACTCAAAATATTCGAAGGCTATAGCCTACTCCGTCGAGCAAAAATTGGTATGTATCAAAATTCCAAAGCCTATAGCCTTCTCTGGCAACAGAAAATTTATCTGTCTCAAAATTTCTACAACTTTGGATCATTAAAAGATACTTTTAACAGAATTCTAATGATCCATTTCCTGTCGAAAAACTCCTTCCGGATTACGATTGGAGGTATTCCCAATATCTACTCCATTTTCTAAAGCCTATAGCCTTCTCTAGTGAGAGAAAATTGGTCGGGCTCAAAATTTCTAGAAATTTAAATCATTAAATCTTGCTCTAAATAGTATTCCAACGGTCCCCTTTAGGTCGAAAAATACCTTCCGGATGGTGATTTAAGGTACTCAAAATATTCGAAGGCTATAGCCTACTCCGTCGAGCAAAAATTGGTATGTATCAAAATTCCAAAGCCTATAGCCTTCTCTGGCAACAGAAAATTTATCTGTCTCAAAATTTCTACAACTTTGGATCATTAAAAGATACTTTTAACAGAATTCTAATGATCCATTTCCTGTCGAAAAACTCCTTCCGGATTACGATTGGAGGTATTCCCAATATCTACTCCATTTTCTAAAGCCTATAGCCTTCTCTAGTGAGAGAAAATTGGTCGGGCTCAAAATTTCTAGAAATTTAAATCATTAAATCTTGCTCTAAATAGTATTCCAACGGTCCCCTTTAGGTCGAAAAATACCTTCCGGATGGTGATTTAAGGTACTCAAAATATTCGAAGGCTATAGCCTACTCCGTCGAGCAAAAATTGGTATGTATCAAAATTCCAAAGCCTATAGCCTTCTCTGGCAACAGAAAATTTATCTGTCTCAAAATTTCTACAACTTTGGATCATTAAAAGATACTTTTAACAGAATTCTAATGATCCATTTCCTGTCGAAAAACTCCTTCCGGATTACGATTGGAGGTATTCCCAATATCTACTCCATTTTCTAAAGCCTATAGCCTTCTCTAGTGAGAGAAAATTGGTCGGGCTCAAAATATCTAGAAATTTAAATCATTAAATCTTGCTCTAAATAGTATTCCAACGGTCCCCTTTAGGTCGAAAAATACCTTCCGGATGGTGATTTAAGGTACTCAAAATATTCGAAGGCTATAGCCTACTCCGTCGAGCAAAAATTGGTATGTATCAAAATTCCAAAGCCTATAGCCTTCTCTGGCAACAGAAAATTTATCTGTCTCAAAATTTCTACAACTTTGGATCATTAAAAGATACTTTTAACAGAATTCTAATGATCCATTTCCTGTCGAAAAACTCCTTCCAGATTACGATTGGAGGTATTCCCAATATCTACTCCATTTTCTAAAGCCTATAGCCTTCTCTAGTGAGAGAAAATTGGTCGGGCTCAAAATTTCTAGAAATTTAAATCATTAAATCTTGCTCTAAATAGTATTCCAACGGTCCCCTTTAGGTCGAAAAATACCTTCCGGATGGTGATTTAAGGTACTCAAAATATTCGAAGGCTATAGCCTACTCCGTCGAGCAAAAATTGGTATGTATCAAAATTCCAAAGCCTATAGCCTTCTCTGGCAACAGAAAATTTATCTGTCTCAAAATTTCTACAACTTTGGATCATTAAAAGATACATTTAACAGAATTCTAATGATCCATTTCCTGTCGAAAAACTCCTTCCGGATTACGATTGGAGGTATTCCCAATATCTACTCCATTTTCTGAAGCCTATAGCCATCTCTAGTGAGAGAAAATTGGTCGGAATCAAAATTCTATAAATTTAAATCATTAAATCTTGCTCTAAATAGTATTCCAACGGTCCCCTTTAGGTCGAAAAATACCTTCCGGATGGTGATTTAAGGTACTCAAAATATTCGAAGGCTATAGCCTACTCCGTCGAGCAAAAATTGGTATGTATCAAAATTCCAAAGCCTATAGCCTTCTCTGGCAACAGAAAATTTATCTGTCTCAAAATTTCTACAACTTTGGATCATTAAAAGATACTTTTAACAGAATTCTAATGATCCATTTCCTGTCGAAAAACTCCTTCCGGATTACGATTGGAGGTATTCCCAATATCTACTCCATTTTCTAAAGCCTATAGCCTTCTCTAGTGAGAGAAAATTGGTCGGGCTCAAAATTTCTAGAAATTTAAATCATTAAATCTTGCTCTAAATAGTATTCCAACGGTCCCCTTTAGGTCGAAAAATACCTTCCGGATGGTGATTTAAGGTACTCAAAATATTCGAAGGCTATAGCCTACTCCGTCGAGCAAAAATTGGTATGTATCAAAATTCCAAAGCCTATAGCCTTCTCTGGCAACAGAAAATTTATCTGTCTCAAAATTTCTACAACTTTGGATCATTAAAAGATACTTTTAACAGAATTCTAATGATCCATTTCCTGTCGAAAAACTCCTTCCGGATTACGATTGGAGGTATTCCCAATATCTACTCCATTTTCTAAAGCCTATAGCCTTCTCTAGTGAGAGAAAATTGGTCGGGCTCAAAATATCTAGAAATTTAAATCATTAAATCTTGCTCTAAATAGTATTCCAACGGTCCCCTTTAGGTCGAAAAATACCTTCCGGATGGTGATTTAAGGTACTCAAAATATTCGAAGGCTATAGCCTACTCCGTCGAGCAAAAATTGGTATGTATCAAAATTCCAAAGCCTATAGCCTTCTCTGGCAACAGAAAATTTATCTGTCTCAAAATTTCTACAACTTTGGATCATTAAAAGATACTTTTAACAGAATTCTAATGATCCATTTCCTGTCGAAAAACTCCTTCCGGATTACGATTGGAGGTATTCCCAATATCTACTCCATTTTCTAAAGCCTATAGCCTTCTCTAGTGAGAGAAATTGGTCGGGCTCAAAATATCTAGAAATTTAAATCATTAAATCTTGCTCTAAATAGTATTCCAACGGTCCCCTTTAGGTCGAAAAATACCTTCCGGATGGTGATTTAAGGTACTCAAAATATTCGAAGGCTATAGCCTACTCCGTCGAGCAAAAATTGGTATGTATCAAAATTCCAAAGCCTATAGCCTTCTCTGGCAACAGAAAATTTATCTGTCTCAAAATTTCTACAACTTTGGATCATTAAAAGATACTTTTAACAAAATTCTAATGATCCATTTTGTAATATCTGGAATTTCATGTTGCCATTTTTCCTCTTTTAAAGGAATTATGAGCATATATTGATATGTTTTCGGCAAAACTCAGTTAAGAGTTTTTCACACGTTTTACGGAGTCTTATGGCTCAATAAGACTCATAACAGATTTTTAAGGTTAGAAAACGCCTTTTCTGGTCGAAAGGGGCGATAAGGGACGTTTTGCCGAAAAAAGTCAAAGTTTGACCGAAAAAGTCAACTTTGACCGAAAAAGTCAAAGTTTGACCAAAAGTGGTCAACAGTTGACTCGACACCGAAAAATGCTGCAGTATGAGAAAATACTACAAAATATGTCAGTATGGGCGGGATAGCCCAAGTAGACAGTAGAAAATAAGAATCACCCTAGAAATCAAGCATCCCTAGCATTATTTAAGGCCAGACTGATATATTGAGTCAAGAAATCATCAAATGAGACCAATCCTGGTCAAAGGGCAAAAATGTCAAAATTTTCATTTTTGGGGACAAAAATGTAAATTTTGGAAAATATGTGAAGTAAGCCGAGTGACGTCATTAGATGAGGTCACAATAAGGTAATAACATGTTTTGCAAGAAGAAATTAAGAAATAGCCACTTTCGAGGGCAAAAATGCAAAGATTTTGTCTTTCGGGGCAAAAATGTAAATTTTGAAAATATGTGATTTTAATGGAAGAAAATCACATAAAATCATGAAAAGAATGATATTGGATTGAAAAGCAAGCATTATGCCATTTTTGAAGTTTAGGGGCCAAAATGCAAAAATTTTCATTTTTGGGGGCAAAAATTTTCATTTTTGGGGGCAAAAATGTAAATTTTAGAAAATTGACGAAATGAGCGTAAGAAGTTACCAAGATGATAATATCATCAAATAGGATGGGTGTGTTGATTTTTAGGACAATTAGACACCTAGAGGGCATTTTTGCAAGAATTCCCATTTTCGGGGGGCAAAAATGTAATTTTTAAAAATTGGTGAGCTAAGCCATGACATCAGCCCTTACCTCAGCCCCTCCATCAGCACAACCAGCTGGAATTGAGCTGGAAACAGCCGTGAGCCATTGGGGGAGAAAATCCAAAATTAAAAAGTTTTGGGGCCAAAATTGAATTAAGCAAAGTTTGTATATATCCTCTTATTTCAGCCATGTGAGAGTCGGCAAAGAGAGCAGAAAAATCCCAGAAATCAGCCAAACCATGGCCATCCTCCATCAGAAAAATCCGAGAGCCCAAGGAGAGGAAAAACCAAGCCAAAAAGTTGGAAAAATCATGTGTGATCTTCCATGGTGATGCTCGGCTTTTTGGAGCATGAAGGAGGAGCAGATCTGGAATTTTTCTTTAGATTTTCAGACCTGCAGCCGTGGGAGAGGAGAGGAGAAAGTGAGAAAATTTTCAAGCCAAACCCATGTGTGAGCCGAGTGAGAAGGAAGGGAAACCAACTAGGTGCCATGGAGGAGTTTTGGTGCTTGGTGGGTGGCCTGATTTCGGCCATGTGTGTGCAGATTTTGGAGAAGCAAAAACTCATGGGTATGGGGCTGTATGAGGCACGGTTTTGGCTGCAGAAAATTCACCAAGCATGGTGATGATTTTGGTGCAATTTGGAGCCCAAAAACCGAGCTTGTGTGCAGCCAACAATGGGGACAGATTTTTGGTTCACAAACCCTAGAGTAAGTCATGGTAAAACCTCTTAAACCCTAAGCTTTTTCCACACAAAATTGATGGTTAATTGTGTGTATGTATGTATGTTTCATGGCTGAAAAATGGAGCCCTTTGGTGGGTGGAATCCGGCTGCAAGGAAGGCAGCCAAAGGAGCAATGGAGTTCAACTCCAATGGGTGAACTCATGTCCGAAAATTGTGTGAGGTATAAACCCTAACCCTAAGCCTTGGTTCAAGCATTAAATTTGGGCAATTTAATGTGTATTTATGCAATGGAATGTAGAGCATAAGCTCATTAATTTTTGGTTATGTTTATGTGCTAGGGTGTGAGACTTGATTAGGGTGATTAGCATGCTAGCTAGTGTGCATAATTTTCTGTTTTGTGCTATGTTTATGTGCTTACTTGTTTGCTTGGTTTGCATGAAAAATTGGCTGAGTATGTCCCTGTTTATGGTGCAGCCGAGTGAGGCTAAGTTGCTAGGGTGCTAGATTTTAATTTCGGTTTGGTTGTGGATGCCGAACCCATGTGTATGCAACCTTAGATACAATGCAAGCCTAGGATAGTAAGTTCCGATTTGGTTTGCATGACCACGTGGGGTGACATGTCCAAAGCATGTGGGACGTTAGACAACACTGCATGTGATTGATTTAGGCTCCCGAGTGATCGGTTGAGTTAGCTCGCGATTTAGGACGCGTAAAATCAATGTAAACACGAAACTGGCTACAGGTTCGGACCTAGTATGCCCAGTTTTCGTAAACGGTAAATAACAGGCCCTTAGAGGCCGAATTTGGGAAAACGTAAAACATGAAAGTTGTCCAAAACAACTTTTTCTAGGGGACAGCACGGGTCGTTTTCCAAAATAAGGCTCCAATGGCCTTCAAAAATAATAAAACCCGTGGCTAAGCATTCACGTCCCCCAGACCCGTTAGCTTCAGGATCAGCCAGTTTCAACTTGAAACTGGTACTGATCTAGGCCGAATTAGGAGTTTGGTAAAACACGAAAGTTTTAGCATTTTTTGAGAGCTAGAACTTTTGTGAAGAAAAATTTTTGAGATTACGCACCGATTTTAAGATAAAAATTGTTTTATCAAGGGTGCTCAGGGAATCCGAAATCCCTGCACCACAATTTTAACAAGTGTTGATAGAAAAATATTTTTTCAACCCTAAACAAGTATTTTGATCATGAAAATCGTTCCAAAGACGGTTTTCGACCTAAAATGATTTTACGAAACATAAAACCAAGGATTTGGATTTTATGAAGTGAGTTATGAATTTTTACAAGGAAAGTGAAAATTTTGGGATTTTTCCTAAGTTTTTCTAAGTAAGAAAATAAGATTTTTCAAGCAAGTTTGTAGTTCGCATTAGCTTACGAATGGTAATCGAGTGTTAGACTCGAGTTACCGGGTCAAGCCCGAGACCCGAGAGGTTGACCCGAGGGGGTTGACCGCAGTTGACCAAAGTTGACGAAGGTTGACTTTTGGTTAACTGATGGTATAGAGTTAGTTTATCCTCACGGGTTACCCAAAGTAACCCCGAAGGACACCGTTAAGCTCAACCAAAGGGTTATCAGATATAACCCGATAGTTTCTCTTTAAGATTAGCAACCCTTAGAGGTTTAGTATGGGCTTAGCACGCCAGGTTACCGAGAGTAACCATATTAGACGCTTTGCACGTAAAGGGACATACAACTAAGAATCATGTAGACATGTTGGTTAGTTTACCTGCTTTTTCACGATATTAAGTAGAGTCTGTCCTATGTCAAGCAGGCAGAACCTGCAGCTGTACCAGTAGTGGAACAGCACTAGGATGGGACAATCAGTCAAGCACGTATGACGGAAAGGTAAGTACAATTCCGCCTACGGCATGAACGCATGAATAGGATGACAAGTTTTATGATATGTAGTATGTTATGTATGCATGTAGGGTATGTTCACGTATGTATGCATGTTATGTATGTATGTTATGCATGTTATGTATGTATGTTATGTATGTCATGTATGCATGTTATGTATGTCATGTATGTATGTTAGGTTTGTTATGTTATGTATGTTATGTGCTATGTATGTTATGTGTTTATGTGTTATGTATGTATGCATTAAGTATGCCATGTAGTATGTATGTATGTTTGGATAAGTTTATGTATGCAGATGCACGTTTATGTTTTATGTTATTATTGTGGCATCACGAAGTATGTCCACTAAAAATAAGTATAATGGTAAGATATGAGATAGGTTAAGTAGGACATGTTGTGTAGTACTGACTTTGCCTTGGTGGTAAGTTAAAACGGCATGTTCCATGGGTTGACTTGATATGGCAGGACTGCCTCCACTACTCCATGCTAAACTTTGTGTTTCATGGTTTTAGTTGGATTGGACGGACCGCCTTCAATCACTCCATGGTTACATACCGCAGTACATATACACATGTTATAATAGCAAGATAAGATTAGGTTAGACCAGTAGAGAAACCCAAATTAATTTAATAATAAATTATAATTGGTTCACGTTTTTCGTGCATTAGTGTGCATGCGGATAGGATGTTGTGCTTACTGAGCTTTTTAGCTCATTGTTTATGTTCATGCTGTAGGTAAGGTTCCTACCGGCACTTCCTGAACAAGCTGTGGATAGATGGCGCAACAGAATGTGAAATGTGGGTATGGACTGCTACGGGGTTTCCGAAATGCGTTCAAAATGAAATTGTGTTTTCATTATGTTTCAGCATGTATGCATGTATGTTTAAGTTCAGTTATGTATGTATGCTAGCTTTCCTCATAGGTGAAGGCTAGGTACTCGAGTGAGTACACTTTAAGCAGTAAGATTTTATGAAAGAAAAGTAGTTTTCAGTTACGTTTAACTTGTGTTAAAGTTTTATGATTTCCGCAATCAAAGTTTTCTAGTAACAATTTTATAAAAGAAGAAAAAAAAAATTTACTCTAGAAATTTGGTAACTATATTTTTCAAATCAAGCAAGTAAGTTAAGTAAATGTCGCGACTCGAACCCAACCACAGGTTCGCGCGGTCGGACTCCGCAGCGGATCTTTGGAGGCGGTAAGTCGGGTCGTGACACATTTCCTGTCAAAAAAGTCTTTCCGGATTACGATTGGAGGTATTCCCAATATCTACTCCATTTTCTAAAGCCTATAGCTTTCTCTAGTGAGAGAAAATTGGTCGGGCTCAAAATATCTATAAATTTAAATCATTAAATCTTGCTCTAAATAGTATTCCAACGGTCCCCTTTAGGTCGAAAAACACCTTCCGGATGGTGATTTGAGGCACTCAAAATATTCGAAGGCTATACCCTACTCCGTCGAGCAAAAATTGGTATGTATCAAAATTCCAAAGCCTATAGCCTTCTCTGGCAACAGAAAATTTATCTGTCTCAAAATTTCTACAACTTTGGATCATTAAAAGATACATTTCACAGAATTCTGATGATCCATTTCCAGTCGAAAAACTCCTTCCGGATTACGATCGGAGGTATTCCCAATATCTACTCAATTTTCTAAAGCCTATAGCCTTCTCTAGTGAGAGAAAATTGGTCCAACTCAAAATTTCTAGAAATTTAAATCATTCAATCTTGCTCTAAATACTATTCCAACGGTCCCCTTTAGGTCGAAAAATACCTTCCGGATGGTGATTTAAGGTACTCAAACTATTCGAAGGCTATAGCCTACTTCGTCGAGCAAAAATTGGTATGTATCAAAATTCCAATGCCTATAGCCTTCTCTGGCAACAGAAAATTTATCTGTCTCAAAATTTCTACAACTTTGGATCATTAAAAGATACTTTTAACAGAATTCTAATGATCCATTTCCTGTCGAAAAATTCCTTCCGGATTACGATTGGAGGTATTCCCAATATCTACTCCATTTTCAAAAGCCTATAGCCTTCTCTAGCGAGAGAAAATTGGTCGGGCTCAAAATACCTAGAAATTTAAATCATTAAATGTTGCTCTAAATAGTATTCCAACGGTCCCCTTTAGGTCGAAAAATACCTTCCGGATAGTGATTTAAGGCACTCAAAATATTCGAAGGCTATAGCCTACTCCGTCGAGCAAAAATTGGTATGTATCAAATTCCAATGCCTATAGCCTTCTCTGGCAACAGAAAATTTATCTGTCTTAAAATTTCTACAACTTTGGATCATTAAAAGATACTTTTAACAGAATTCTAATAATCCATTTCCTATCGCAAAACTCCTTCCGGATTACAATTGGAGGTATTCCCAATATCTACTCCATTTTCTAAAGCCTATAGCCTTCTCTAGTGGGAGAAAATTGGTCGGGCTCAAAATATCTATAAATTTAAATCATTAAATCTTGCTCTAAATAGTATTCCAACGGTCCCCTTTAGGTCGAAAAATACCTTCCGGATGGTGATTTCAGGTAGTCAAAATTTTCGAAGGCTATAGCCTACTCCGTCGAGCAAAAATTGGTATGTATCAAAATTCCAAAGCCTATAGCCTTCTCTGGCAACATAAAATTTATCTGTCTCAAAATCTCTACAACTTTGGATCATTAAAAGATACATTTCACAGAATTCGGATGATCCATTTCCAATCGCAAAACTCCTTCCGGATTACGATTGGAGGTATTCCCAATATCTACTCCATTTTCAAAAGCCTATAGCCTTCTCTAGTGAGAAAAATTGGTCGGGCTCAAAATTTCTAGAAATTTAAATCATTCAATCTTGCTCTAAATAGTATTCCAACGGCCCCCTTTAGGTCGAAAAATACCTTCCGAATGGTGATTTAAGGTACTCAAACTATTCGAAGGCTATAGCCTACTCCGTCGAGCAAAAATTGGTATGTATCAAAATTCCAATGCCTATAGCCTTCTCTGGCAACAGAAAATTTATCTATCTCAAAATTTCTACAACGTTGGATCATTAAAAGATACTTTTAACAGAATTCTAATGATCCATTTCCTGTCGCAAAACTCCTTCCGGATTACGATTGGAGGTATTCCGAATATCTACTCCATTTTCTAAAGCCTATAGCCTTCTCTAGTGAGAGAAAATTGGTCGGGCTCAAAATTTCTAGAAATTTAAATCATTAAATCTTGCTCTAAATAGTATTCCAACGGTCCCCTTTAGGTCGAAAAATACCTTCCGGATGGTGATTTAAGGTACTAAAAATATTCGAAGGTTATAGCCTACTCCGTCGAGCAAAAATTGGTATGTATCAAAATTCCAACGCCTATAGCCTTCTCTGGCAACAGAAAATTTATCTGTCTCAAAATTCCTACAACTTTGGATCATTAAAAGATACTTTTAACAGAATTCTAATGATCCATTTCCTGTCACAAAACTCCTTCCGGATTACGATTGGAGGTATTCCCAATATCTACTCCATTTTCTAAAGCCTATAGCCTTCTCTAGTGAGAGAAAATTGGTCGGGCTCAAAATATCTAGAAATTTAAATCATTAAATCTTGCTCTAAATAGTATTCTAACGGTCCCCTTTAGGTCGAAAAATACCTTCCGGATGGTAATTTAAGGTACTCAAAATATTCGAAGGCTATAGCCTACTCCGTCGAGCAAAAATTGGTATGTATCAAATTCCAATGCCTATAGCCTTCTCTGGCAACAGAAAATTTATCTGTCTTAATGTAACGACCCACCTAGCGTAGGCCGTTACCGTACTTGCTAACATACATTCATAATATAAACTTAGACAGTGATTGAAAACACAGCGGAATTTTTTTTTTTTTTTATAGCATTCACAAAACACTATAAACATAAAGTAATACTGTTTTTGCGTACGAGTATATTAATTACCAGTTAATATAAAATATTTCATAATTTACATAAAACCACAAAACTCGTAGCGATACCCATTATCCACTCATTCACAGTCCCTTGGCTCGCTACTCCATCTTGCATCATTTTCAGATAGCTGGCTCCTTACCTACAGCATAAACTTAAACAGTGAGCTAGAGCTCAGTAAGTACAACTCTTAAGCCGTAAAGAGAAAATATACACAACATACATATAGCAAGCATTTACCACATTATGCTTTCTTATTCTTATTCCTTATGGGCCCTTACCTCGCGTGTTCGTATCCGGCGCGCGACTATGAATTGGTTGGGGCGGTCAAACCTTATCCAACTCAATCCACAGTCCAACCCGGCCTGGTGCGGGTGGTACGACACGGTGCTTATTCTTATTATTAGTGAACATACATTCTGTTGTCACCTTTTTAATTCTATTATTTCTTACCTTAGCATAATCATATACTTAACATACTTATATGGCATACATGTTATCTAACACATAGCACAGAACACATCATAGACATCTAGTAATATATACTAGTAGCTTATGCTGTAGACGGTGTTGTACTTACCGTCTATTCGTGTGTCGCTTGACTACTCCTCTTCAAGCTTCAACTGCAGAATTCCTCCTGCTCGATCGAAAGACGTACGTGAGATTTCTAATCTAATTCATGTGGGTTTTTGGTGATATGTCCCCCTAAAAGATAAACCACGCATACATAAAGGGTGACTACCTTAGTAGTCTTATGGATCATACATCGTGACCTAAAAGGTTACGTTGGATATCCTTTCTTATACACTTAGCCCATATATAAACATATCGGGTTAGATGAACATCAACCCTTGGGCTTTAATCCTTAACTTATAGGGTAACAAGGTTAACCCTTATGATAACTAACGTGAATTCCTATTCGGCTCACTTTAGGTTTTGGGAACTAAGTCCCGATAACTCGGGTATAAATTCCCGGTTATCATCCGTCCTAACGTTTCTATGAAAATCTTAACTTAGAAACCATTTCTTTAAAAACTTTAACTTACAACTCCTACTTCATAAAAAGACTTAGCTTTTAAAACTTTATCTTGTCAACTTTTTCGTAAAAATTCGTAAATCTTGGCTTATAATTTCATAAAATATTTGGGGGTCGGAAACTGCTTTTGGGAAAGTTTCCATACTTGAAATAACGTGTTTAGTTCGAAAAACGTTTTACCTAGTAGGGTTCTATAAAATCTTGCACAGAAATTCTTTGATTCCTACGCAGTTTTGTCATTTCAGTTTATAGTTAAAAATCCCTTTTGAATTCGAAAAAGTTTCCTTCACGAAAGTTCTAGCCCTCGAAGAGTTCTAAAACTTTCGTGTTTTGTGAAATTTCTGATTCTGTACCGATTGGTACCAGTTTTTAATCGAAAACGAGGTTAACTTTGAAATCCGAGTCTCACAGACCATCTACGGTTTTCTTGTAAAAGAAGGCTGTTGGAGCCTTATTTTGGAAAACCGGCCGCGCTAGCCGCTAGGAAACACCCTAGTCTACAACTTTCGTGTTTTAAGTTTTTGCCCATTCGGCCTCTAAAGGCCTGTAATCCGTGTTTTACCGAAACTGCTCCCTGGAACCCGAGAGCTAGTTTTGGTTCTTACATTTATTTTTACGTCCTAAGTCGCGGGTTCTAACTCGACCGCCCACATCGGGAGATAGTCAACATGCATGCAGCGCATCTAACGTCCCTTAACCCTACCATACAGCCCATGTGATCTTGCAACCCAAAAAAAACCGAACTCACTATCCTAGGGTTGCATATCTTCTAGCTTAGCATACATCACACAATCTCATGCATTTGGTTCATAAAAATCATAACATACATACACAAAACTAAATGACCTAATTTGGGGACATATTACCTAATTCAAACCCTAACATGCCATTCTAGCAAACCAAGCACATAGCATAATTTATGAGCATGAAATTAAACCAAACCACACCTAGAATCTACCTAACCAAGCACTAAGCAGACATGCACATCTAAGGCAGCAAATAAACCATACATAGGAGCTTATGCTCTTACAAAAATTTTTGCATAAAATACACGTAAATCATAGGCTTAAAACTCATTTAAACTTGGTAAAAAGCTTTTAAAAATTTTACCTCACAAGAAGTGGATTTCGGCTTAGGGTTTGGAATGCCCGAAAAAAAACTGCTTGCACCACTTTGGTTCAAGGGTTCGGCTGCTCACCCCAAGTGCTCCAAAAATCAAATTTTTGGTTCCTTTGTGGTCTCCTCTCCTTGCTCGGTCACTCTAGGGTTTCTAGCCCCAAAACTGAAATTTTTTCCCTCTTTTCTCACACAAACCCGAGGGCTGCTTGGAGCATGAACCAAGCTCCAAAACTTTGATCAAATCTCACTCTTTTGCTCACTAGTCAAACCCGAATCTCTAACCCTAATTTTTACCCCAAAATTTGGTTTTTCTCTTGTGTTTCCCCTGCTCTAAACCCACGGCAACAAGGCTGCTAGAGGCTGCAGAAAATTTTTCTTTTTCTTCCACTCGGTTTCTAGCCTACCCGAAGCAACTAGATGGAGTTGGACTTGAAAAATTTTTCTGATCTCTCACTCTTCTATCTCTCGGATTTTTGAGCTGAAAAATGGCAAGAACTTGGCTGCATTTTTTGTTTAAAATGAATAGAAGACCCATCTATTTATAGGCCAAGAGAGAACTCTCAAAAATCTCATTTTGACCCCAAAATTTTCAAAATTTTGGACTTGTGGCATGCTAGGTGTCCGGATCCTAGAGGAGTGCAAGACAACTCATGGTGAGTTGGCATAGTCCCCTTGTCATCTTGTTATTGGTCCAACACACCTCTCATAGAATAAAAAATATTTCTTTTGAGATATCTTAAAAATTTAAGACTTTGTTTGGTGAAAAACCTTGAAATTTTGATTGTAAAAATTTAAATTCCAATACTGTAATTATTATTTTACAGTTTGGATTTTTCATAATTACAGTCAAAAAATCGGATCGAAAGTCTTTTCTCAAATCCTTCTGCCTCATGACCTAATGTGGCGTGCTTGATTTTTCTAAGGTGGTTTTAGTTTCTAACAGTCATAAAAATTAGTTCCTGCATTATTTTTCATAAAACGCAGATCTTAAAATTCCTCCGTCATAATTTCGGCCATTTTGGTCAAACTTTGACTTTTCGGTCAACGGTTGACTTTTTCGGTCAAAATTTTGACTTTTGCATAATCGAGTAGATTTCACTCCTTTTTGTTCAAAAAGGCTATTTGCTTCTTTGAACAGTCATTTTTGAGTTTTATTAAGCTATAAAAACTCATAACACACATTAGAGCTCTGAAACAAGCTTTTTCATGAAATTGCATGTACTATTTACATTCAATTATTTACAAAAGCTAGTTACATGAAAAACTAGATCTCACACTTAAAATTTCTACAACTTTGGATCATTAAAAGATACTTTTAACAGAATTCTAATAATCCATTTCCTGTCGCAAAACTCCTTCCTGATTACGATTGGAGGTATTCCCAATATCTACTCCATTTTCTAAAGCCTATAGCCTTCTCTAGTGGGAGAAAATTGGTCGGGCTCAAAATATCTATAAATTTAAATCATTAAATCTTGCTCTAAATAGTATTCCAACGGTCCCCTTTAGGTCGAAAAATACCTTCCGGATGGTGATTTAAGGTAGTCAAAATTTTCGAAGGCTATAGCCTACTCCGTCGAGCAAAAATTGGTATGTATCAAAATTCCAAAGCCTATAGCCTTCTCTGGCAACAGAAAATATATCTGTCTCAAAATTTCTACAACATTGGATCATTAAAGATACATTTTACAGAATTCGGATGATCCATTTCCAATGTCGCAAAACTCCTTCCGGATTACGATTGGAGGTATTCCCAATATCTACTCCATTTTCTAAAGCCTATAGCCTTCTCTAGTGAGAGAAAATTGGTCGGGCTCAAAATTTCTAGAAATTTAAATCATTAAATCTTGCTCTAAATAGTATTCCAACGGTCCCCTTTAGGTCGAAAAATACCATCCGGATGGTGATTTAAGGTACTCAAAATATTCGAAGACTATAGCCTACTCCGTCGAGCAAAAATTGGTATGTATCAAAATTCCAAAGCCTATAGCCTTCTCTGGCAACAGAAAATTTATCTATCTCAAAATTTCTACAACGTTGGATCATTAAAAGATACTTTTAACAGAATTCTAATGATCCATTTCCTGTCGCAAAACTCCTTCCGGATTACGATTGGAGGTATTCCCAATATCTACTCCATTTTCTAAAGCCTATAGCCTTCTCTAGTGAGAGAAAATTGGTCGGGCTCAAAATTTCTAGAAATTTAAATCATTAAATCTTGCTCTAAATAGTATTCCAACGGTCCCCTTTAGGTCGAAAAATACCTTCCGGATGGTGATTTAAGGTACTCAAAATATTCGAAGGCTATAGCCTACTCCGTCGAGCAAAAATTGGTATGTATCAAATTCCAAAGCCTATAGCCTTCTCTGGCAACAGAAAATTTATCTGTCTCAAAATTTCTACAACTTTGGATCATTAAAAGATACTTTTAACAGAATTCTAATGATCCATTTCCTGTCGCAAAACTCCTTCCGGATTACGATTGGAGGTATTCCCAATATCTACTCCATTTTCTAAAGCCTATAGCCTTCTCTAGTGAGAGAAAATTGGTCGGGCTCAAAATATCTAGAAATTTAAATCATTAAATCTTGCTCTAAATAGTATTCCAACGGTCCCCTTTAGGTCGAAAAATACCTTCCGGATGGTGATTTAAGGTACTCAAAATATTCGAAGGCTATAGCCTACTCCGTCGAGCAAAAATTGGTATGTATCAAAATTCCAAAGCCTATAGCCTTCTCTGGCAACAGAAAATTTATCTGTCTCAAAATTTCTACAACTTTGGATCATTAAAAGATACTTTTAACAGAATTCTAATGATCCATTTCCTGTCGCAAAACTCCTTCCGGATTACGATTGGAGGTATTCCCAATATCTACTCATTTTCTAAAGCCTATAGCCTTCTCTAGTGAGAGAAAATTGGTCGGGCTCAAAATTTCTAGAAATTTAAATCATTAAATCTTGCTATAAATAGTATTCCAACGGTCCCCTTTAGGTCGAAAAATACCTTCCGGATGGTGATTTAAGGTACTCAAAATATTCGAAGGCTATAGCCTACTCCGTCGAGCAAAAATTGGTATGTATCAAAATTCCAACGCCTATAGCCTTCTCTGGCAACAGAAAATTTATCTGTCTCAAAATTTCTACAACTTTGGATCATTAAAAGATACTTTTAACAGAATTCTAATGATCCATTTCCTGTCGCAAAACTCCTTCCGGATTACGATTGGAGGTATTCCCAATATCTACTCAATTTTCTAAAGCCTATAGCCTTCTCTAGTGAGAGAAAATTGGTCGGGCTCAAAATATCTATAAATTTAAATCATTAAATCTTGCTCTAAATAGTATTCCAACGGTCCCCTTTAGGTCGAAAAATACCTTCCGGATGGTGATTTAAGGTACTAAAAATATTCGAAGCTTATAGCCTACTCCGTCGAGCAAAAATTGGTATGTATCAAAATTCCAAAGCCTATAGCCTTCTCTGGCAACAGAAAATATATCTGTCTCAAAATTTCTACAACTTTGGATCATTAAAAGATACTTTTAACAGAATTCTAATGATCCATTTCCTGTCGCAAAACTCCTTCCGGATTACGATTGGAGGTATTCCCAATATCTACTC